>VXBB01008569.1:200170-224831 GCA_013399915.1 Illadopsis cleaveri
GCTCCGCCCCCTCCCGCTACCATCTTGGAAATTGCGTCAAGATGGTGGCGCCAGCGGCTTTAAAGCTCCGCCCCCGCCTCGCGCACGGCGCGATTACGTCATCGCGTTCCCGCCTCCCTGAACCCGGAAGTTCGTCTTCCCATTCGCGGGCGTGCAGGGCCCGCCGGAGCGTCCGAGCGGAGCCGAGCCCAGCCGAGTGGAGCCGAGCCGAGCCGAGCCGGCGGGGGGGAGATGGCGGCGGCGGCGGAGCTGCAGGGGAAGTACCAGAAGCTGGCTCAGGAGTACTCCAAGGTACCGGGCACCGGGGCCCGCAGCCCTGGCCCCGCTCGGGGCTGCAGCGCTGCTTTCCGTGGTGGCGCGGAGTGCCGGGGGCCCAGGGGTGCCTCCTCCGGGGGGTGAGGCGGAGGCAGCCTCGGGGGGCATGGGAGATGCGGGTTTGCAGGTGCCGGGGGGGCGCGGCGAGAGGCAGAATGGCCTCGTCTGCTGGACATCCTGGAATACAGACAGTGGGCTCANGGAAGAGAACAGAGAAGGGCTCCCCCAGGAAAACACTGGGTGCAGATACCCAGAATCACAAAATCACAGAGATGTTAGGATTGGAAGGGACCTTTGGAAATCATTCAGTCCAACTCCCTGCCAAAGCAGGATCACCTGGAGCAGGTGACACAGGAGCATGTTCAGGTGGGGTCTGAATGTCACCAGGGAGGGAGACTTCAAAACCTCGCTGGGCAGCTGTGCCAGTGCTCTGCCACCCTCAGTGTAAAATTCCTCCTCATCCTGAGATGGAACTTCTTGTGTTTTAGTTTACAGACATTGCTCCTCGTCCTAACACTGGGCACCACTGAGAAAAGTCTGGCACCATCCCCTTGGCACTTTGAGATATTCACATGTATTGATGACATCCCCTCTCAGTGATGTCCCAGACTGCGGAATTGGAGTTTCTGCAGCTTGACAGGGCATTGCAGGACCGGGCATCTACCCGTGTTCTCCTTCATTAGGATGTAATGGATATACTTAGTATCTCCTTCAGTTAGGATACGAGGGCTGGAGGCTGTAGGGGAGGTCCGAGCGCCGGCACTGACACCCACTGCGAGCTATGGGAAGTGATGGAACCGCCTTTTGTTTTATTGAGTCCCCTATGGGCCCGCAAATACCCGCGGCTGCCTCAGTTTCTGTGCGTGTCGCGCGTCCCGGGGCTCCCCCTGGCGACAGCGCTGCCCGGGCGGGGAGCCGCGGGACCGGCGGCGGCACGGTGGCCAGGCAGGGATGGCGCCGGGGCACCGGAGCATCGCTGGCCGCGCCCTTCCCCCCCCAGTTGCGATTGTCGCGACATGAGCCCCCAGCCCCGCTCTCGGGCGAAGCTTTTTGGGCAGGGCGGCGCCCCGTAGCCCGGAGGCCGCGCGCGGCCCCGCAGCCGTTGCCGTGGCAATGGACGGCGAGCGACTCGCCGGTATCACGTGACCCGACCCTCCCCCGCAGCTCCGCCCCCTCCCGCTACCATCTTGGAAATTGCGTCAAGATGGTGGCGCCAGCGGCNGGAGATGGCGGCGGCGGCGGAGCTGCAGGGGAAGTACCAGAAGCTGGCTCAGGAGTACTCCAAGGTACCGGGCACCGGGGCCCGCAGCCCTGGCCCCGCTCGGGGCTGCAGCGCTGCTTTCCGTGGTGGCGCGGAGTGCCGGGGGCCCAGGGGTGCCTCCTCCGGGGGGTGAGGCGGAGGCAGCCTCGGGGGGCATGGGAGATGCGGGTTTGCAGGTGCCGGGGGGGCGCGGCGAGAGGCAGAATGGCCTCGTCTGCTGGACATCCTGGAATACAGACAGTGGGCTCAGCTGTGCCAGGGAAGTGAAACTGGCAGTGTTTTCCCTTGTTCTCCACTTCCCAGTCGGGCGCGAGACTTGGTTTTATCCGCTTGGGTGTGAATATTTGCCGAGGTCTTGGTCGTGCCTCTCACCCGTGTGAGCTCGCTCTGGCCGGCGGCTGTGGGAGCTCGGCGGTGTCAGTGATGCTGGCAGGTCTTGGAAGTGAGCAGGACACTTGCTTCCACACTTGCCTCCTCTCTGCCTCTCTTCTTCTGCCCTAGGTGACTTTGCATCCTGTTCTGGTGCTGCTTGACACAGGGTTAGGAAATATGTGTAGCCCATAGTGGAGAATTCCTTGCATTTCCAAGGTACCTGAGATGACATCTAAAATAGTGGAGCCTTGCTTAATACAGAGCCCTTCATTCTTTCTTCTTCACTGAAAGGAAGAGGAGACTCTTGGTCTTGAGTGGCAGAGTCCTTCAACAGCCTTGGGGAAGAAAAGGCAGCACTTTGGTTTTGTGTAGCCCCAAATCAGGAAGAGCCTTTTTACAAGGCTCTTGTCTGTGTTTGACACTTCTCCCAGCTTACAGAACCATGTCTTTAAATACTTTTCTCCTTGGAACTGTTATAAAAACACCATGTGTAGCATCTAAATTTTTCACAGATAAATATCCTTTTAATGCTTCCACAGAATAATTTTAAGGAAATTTAATTTACTTTGCAGCTTTGTAGGTCACAGAATTCGCATGTCTTGTTTTATACAGAGGCTCTGTTATTCCTTGGAGATCAGTAGTGACTGAGGATAAGATAATGGAGGGATTTTGGTGCTTGATTGCTGAATGAGCATTGGAAATGTGGGCTTCTGACTATAGCTTCCAAAAGTTCCAGATGCTGGATCCTTTCTTCCAGTCATGTCCAGAAGCTTTCTTTGAGTTCATCATACGTTTCTCAGCCTGTGATATTTCCCTTCTCCTTTGCAGGAACTATTTTTTTCATCTCATCCCATTTCTCGTGCACTGCAGTTCATTGTGGGACTCGCCTTTGCAGACCCCTCTCCTCTTTGCTGTTGGCTGCTTGTCGTGTGCAGGTGGCAATGGAGAGTAGCCCTGGAGTAGCCTGGTCAATAGTGGTGCTGTGAAAGCCATGGAGAGAGGTGGACAAGAGTTTGACAGACTCAAGCAGTGCTGGGGGAGGTCCCTGACAAAGGATTGCTTTTCCTCTGGGTTCACAGACCTGTCCAGAAGAAGGATGAGGAGAAGAGGCTCTGAAAACACACAAGTTGCAGCTTCTGGCTCATGAAGGAATAGTCAAAGCAGCTTGTGGCAGCCTGTGTGGGTCACCCTTCAGCTGGGGTCTCTGTGTGTGGCAGGCCTGAGCTGCTTCATTCTCTGCACCTGATGTGTTCCTGCAGCAGTAGCTGTGGCACAGAGACAGGTGTGGAAAACTGCTGCACTGCTCCTTCTTGCTAGGGAAACCTTGTGCTTGGAAGTTTTTCTGTGGTGCACTGGGAAGTTTCTGGTCTTGTCTTTGTGATGCCTGAACAGCACAGTGGGAATACTGCAGGGGAGACAGCTGTGCTTAGCAGTGGCTTCTGACCTTTCAAATACAGTCAGTCATCACACTGAAACAATGGGCCTCTGCGGTTTTACACTGAGTCTTGCCTTTTAGGCACCTGCCAGAGGTATTCCCAAACACTGTACAAACCCTTTTAATTTATATCTGCAGCAGCTGGACTCACACATGTCAAATGAATACAAACTGCCTTTGAAGAAACCAGGATTCAAGCAATTTACAAGGAATGGGAAGATGGAACTGTCAATATCCTCATTGCTGCAGGGTAGACATACTCGGTGAAGTGACTGGGAAATAGATTTCTTGAGTATCACTTTTCACTGCAGTCATTTTAGCTCAGATTTTGGGTACTGTATAAGCAAGGCTTAGAGGGCTTTTCCTTCTATGCTTTTTATGCCTTTTTGTGTCAGTCTGTTCTCTCTGGATCATCTGCTGCCACTGACAATAAGTAATTTTGCATTAGAGTTAAACTCCTTTTGAATTGGTACAGATTTTGACTTTGTGAGTCTTGCTTATGTTCCAGAACTGGTTATAAACAGTTTTATGGAGAAGAGGGAAGAGACAGAAATAGCTCTTTATATGACCAAGAACTTCATTTATCAAGGAAGAGGTTGCAGCTTTTCCATATTTGTTCCTAGTTCTTCAGATCTTAACTATATTTAAGTAACTGCCCTTCAAAGGTGTTTATTGAGTAAGAATTTTCTTCTCTTTGGCCAAAATGTTCAGGTGGTAAAGTTACTTCCTGTTTCTTGGTGAGTCAGGATATGAAATGGATACTTTTTTCAACTTGTTACCACTGCTATCTACCTGAAGAGATTACTGGAAAAAGCATTCACACCTGGCACTTTCCTGAGAGAATGTGATGTTTTCTGCACTTTTTCACGAGTGGCTTTTATTTATTCTGTTGTCTTGCATAGTTACTGCCATCTCTTGTTTTTCAGCTTCGCGCTCAGAACCAAGTCCTGAAAAAAGGAGTTGTAGATGAGCAAGCAAACTCTGCCTCACTGAAGGTAATCTCTAAAAACTGCACGTTAGGTGTACTAGGCTGTGACAGAGTAAGTAAGCAGGGGTATTTTTTACTAAAAGGTAATGTCAATGAAACATGAAGTAGTAACTTGATTTTAGTAAAAGAATTTCTGTTTTGCAGCTGGCCTGTTGTTCTCTGTAAGTGCAGTTTGTAAAAGGGGAAGCTGGATTCTTGATGATTATCCTATAGAATTAAATAGCTACTTGGCTATGATCTGTGGTCAGCTCAGGGAAGTGAAATTTTTTTTTAGTTTAGAAATGATACTTTTTGCCTCTTCAGTGTTTAGAAAGCGAAGCAATTTTCTGATTTGTTCTTATTTTTTAATGTGTAAAAGTAAGTGTGAAAATTTTTAAATTTTTTTTTTTTGTCATTAAGGAGCAACTGAAAATGAAGGATCAATCACTGAGGAAACTGCAACAAGAAATGGACAGCTTGACCTTTCGAAATCAGCAACTTGCCAAGCGGGTGGAGCTACTTCAAGATGAGCTTGCATTAAGTGAAGCTCGGGGCAAAAAGAACAAGGTATGTGCTGAAGGCAAAAAAGACTGGCTTAGCAGATGTCTGCTCCTCACCTGTCAAAGCCTTATTCTGATTTTTGGCTCTAGGTATTTTGTGTCAAGGGTTGAGCTGAGTGCTCTTGTCAGAACTTGTGTTATTTTACTTGATGTTAGTGAAAATACCCATAAAACAGGTATTGATATGTATATAATACATGCTGTGTAGTTCTCTACTCTGTCGGCTGACTGATGCTGAATTGCTGTCTTTTTTATGGGTATTTATTAAGTGTTCAGACAACTGGGAAATACTTTGGAGCTCTGTGATTAGTCAGCTGCTATGCAGAAAGCTGATCACCCCTCATTTCCCATCCCCACCTCTTTGCTTTGTAATTTTGATATTGGTAGTTAACTCTTCAGCCTGTGATTGTAGCTTCTCTATGTGAATCTTGTCAAATGCTTTGAAATCTAAATTTTTAGCTTGTATTCTTTATGTTATTTCAAAATGACAGAATGATTTCAACACTGTGATCTTTCTCTGCCAAAGTGCTTGCTGATTAAACCTAGTGATATCATATTCTAAGACCAACTGTGCTTTCTGTAGGTGGCATCACAATTCCAGAGGTGATGTGCTTGGACTTAAGTAATTCTCAAGCATCTCTTGGTACTTTCCTCATGAGGAAACCCCTCTTAATTACTGCTGTCTTTTCTTTTTCGTGCTGTGTTTTTTGTTTGTCTCTTAGTTGTCAAGACTGGCTTTAAAGAAATCATTCAATGGATTAGTAATAAGATGGTCTTTTTTACTTTTACCCTAAACTCTTGCTCATTTTTCTGCTGTCCAATTCCTTGATGAGCATAGAGCTTCTGATTATATTATTCATGCACCACGATAGATTGTTCTTTCAAATGCAGTTTGACCCTTCTGTTATTTTATTTCAAGTTGTGTAAGTTAATGTTTTGCTAGCTGTGTTTCTAAATTTTGAAGGACATCAGCCTGTCTTTAGTAGCTTAGCAAACCACTGCCACTGATTTCTTTCCTGTTCATCTGTCAAAATGCAGAGCTTGAGTTCCCTCATCATGTGTCAGAGTGCAATCCTTTTAGAAGGAGCACAACATGTGCCCATATCTCAGGTGGAGTTCAGACTGGCATCAAATACAGAGGTGACTTACCTGCCCTACATATCCCTAGTTTTGAAGTTTGGGGTTGAGTTTAAATGCAGAGAGTCTCCCCTGTGTCTGGGGATGTTAATACCTTTCTTCAGCAGTGTGGTCTGAATCTTCTGGATTAAATGAGCGAGCAACAAGGAAACACTTGGCAGAGGGATGTGTGTGGTTGATGGGCAGGGAAGATGCTGTGGTTTCCCTGGCACCTTGTGCTACAGCCTGCTGGGAGCAGCCAGGCTTACACCTGGACCCTTGCTGGGCACAGATGTGCCTTACACACAGCTACCAAACCAACTGAGCCTGTGTGTGGAGGGTTGTGGATTACTGACTGCGTGGGATCATGCAGGATTCCAGTGAATTCAGGTGGGCTGCTGCCCATCCGAGTGATTGATTCCCTGTGTGTGTGAGTGGGACACCTGAGTGGAGGCTTTCCCTAGGCAGTGCTGTACCACTGTAGGGTCACAAGGATGTGAAGCAAACTGTGCTGCCTTGAGGCTGGTGCTGTGTGCAGCATTCACACCTTCTGATATATCAGTGTCAGCAGGGCATCTGCTGGTGTGCCCCTTCTGGCAATCAGCTGTGGGAACTGTTCTCACAAACCTGGGACTTGGAGATAATGAATACATTTTGTCTCTTTTAGAAAAGTGTAGAATCCTCATCTCAGCTGAGTCAAGAACAGAAAAGTGTCTTCAATGAAGATCTTCAGAAGAAAATAGAAGAAAATGAACGACTGCATATACTTGTGAGTGAAATTTTGTTTTGCCTTTATTTTTGGTTCAGAAAACTGGTGATAGAAACAAAGATATGGAAAGTAAAGTGCTGTCTGAAAACTGGTGGATGTAGGAGCTTAGTTGTATGCAAAGCAGTGGATTAGATCAGATAGTTTGTTTATAAAACTGTTCACTAGGCAAATAAAGTATTTTGACTTTGGATTCTTAAGACAATGTGTGGAATCACATGTGTTTTCTCCTTTAGGTTTTTAACTTTTGGTGACAGCTGCCCTACTGAAAATAGTGTGGTACTGGATGGAAATTTCTTACTAGTTCATTAACTGTTTCAGAATTACTTTAAAGTTGAAAATATTTTCTACAAGTTGCCATAATTAAGTCAGGAATTACTTCACCGAAGTGTAATGCATTTCACTTTAGAAAACTTGAGAAAAACCTTTTGGCTCAAGTTCAGTTTTCCATGTGTCTGCTGTTAGTCAGCAATATATTTGAAGAATGCAAAGTACTAGAAAACTTTGTTTTTATTGAAGTACTTTGCGTCTGAATCTTTTCTCTGTAAATAAAACAAAGTTTCTATTTGTCTGAGAACTGGTAATTGCTGTTAACCTGATCTGGCTAGTAAATTTGGAGTAACTTAAAGGACTGGATTCAATAGTAAAATGAAGCTTTTTAAAGAGCTTTGCTTTTCTTCCTGTAGTTCTTTGAAGCAGATGAGCAGCACAAACGTTTAGAAGCAGAGCTGAGGAGTAGACTGGAGGTTTTGGAAACGGATGCTGCCCAGCACCAAGCTGTGGTGGACAGCTTAACGAAGAAATACACGGAGACCATAGAAAAGCTGCAGAATGATAAAGCCAAATTAGAAGTAAGGAGTTTTTCCTCTTGCTTGCAAGTTTGAAAAGTTTTGAAATGCAGTGTCTTGCTGTGTCAGCACTTACATTGTGAGATTATCTTCTTGCATAAAGATCAAGTCTCAGACACTAGAAAGAGAAGCTAAGGACTGTAGGCTTCGAACTGAAGAATGGTAAGTGTCCTTATTTCATATCATGAAAATTTCATTGATGTAAAGAAATAATTGCTGTGAAACTGCTGTTAACTGTACTATTTTTAAGAATAATACCTTTTAGAAAGGGGACTTCGTTAAAAGACTGATAAAAAACTCAGATTATATTATCATGACAAGTGTGAGCAGCACAGGTCAAGCCCCCTTTTCCTTTGCTATGTATGAACTAAACAATTCCACAATTTCTGCTTTCAGTGAGAGCAGTTTTGTCTCCAAGCTTTTTAAATAGCAGTGATGTTGATGAAAGCCTGAAGAATTTATTTGTATTGGAAAACCATAGAAAGTAAAAGCTTGTATGAAACAAAAATATGTGAGTTTGTAAAAACTGCTTCTAAGAACAAAGTTTGAGTAACATATGCTGGGATAACTGACTGAAAAGAGTTTCAAAAATCCCCTTCCACTGCAAAAGCTTCTTGAACAATTGTTTTTGCTTCAGATATAATGTTCTCAGCTAGAATATTGGAAAGTTTTTATCAGGGAATTATATTGTTAGTTTTGGAATATTTTCATTGTCTTGAAGACAAGTTGCAGAAAATGTGAAGTTGAGGACTGTGAGCCCAATCAAATTAGAGTGCATTTCTCCAAAGTTCATAAAGCTGCATTTTTTAAAAAGATACACGTGCAGTATAGATCTTTAATGTAATGAATAAGATGTGTAGTGAATTATCAGATGCAGGGTTCCTTCTTTCACATGGTTGTCCTGAAATGTGTATTTTAATTAGGTTGATAGATGCGAAGATACTTGAATCCAGTAACTCCACTAATACAAGTCAGGGTTTCACTTGCAAAAGAGGATGAAAGCTGTGTTTGGCTGCTGTTTGCATTTTTTGTGGTGTTTGAAAAACTGTAGTCTTAATCTGCTACTGTGCAGTTCAGGCTTTGTATCATGTTCCATGGTGACTGGGTAATTGATGTCATTGTGAGAAGTTGTCCCTACTATTTTAAGTTATACTATGCTAAGTTTTTAAAAGTTATAAAGCCTGACACTTCATTTTAAACACTGAAATCACTGTCTGCTGAACACATGGCAGGATGTGTCTCTGAGAACACTGCCCTTCTGTTTTCCCTGCTTTGTCAGCGGAAGGGATCCATTTGCCTCTGACACCCACACTTCACTGAGAAAAGCCAGGGGATATGAGACGTGACAGCCTACACGCTTTGAGAATTAAAGGGCAGAATGTAAGGCAAAACATGTCAAACTACTTCTTTGTCAGTCCTCTACAGTATGAAAAGGAAATATCAGTACATTTGCAGTTTGTCTTGGAGTTCATTTTTTATCATGCTCAGTGCTACTGCAGTAGCTGCTGTACAGTTTCTATGCGAGTTTGGAGCTACTCTCCAAGAAAAATATTTGTTAATGTGCATGAGTTGCCTATTGGCCAGTTTCTTCATCTCTTCCTTGTCTGTTTTGGATTATTTTGCCATGTTAGACCTGACAAGATTCTGTGTATCAAATGTTGTAAGAAAGGACAAAAACCTGTCACTTTGACACATTCCCCCCCACCCTCCACTATATGTGCAGGAGTTCTAGATGTCAAACAGGAAGCAAAACAGTGAAGAATTTGGGGACCTAAGTTGGGTAAGGTGTGGAATTTGGTCTGAATCAATAATGGAGTGTTCTTTATAGACATATGTATATAATGCTGGAATATATTACTGTTCTTCTCAGGAATCTATTCTCATATTAGTGATCTGAATTACTTAGGTTCACATGTATATACACAATCAAATGCAAGCAAAGAAAATTTAGAGAAAAATCACTTGAGAGTGCATCAGAAACATATTTGTCAAGTCTTGTCAGAATAGGCAATATTATAGCAGTGTTTAAATATGGGGTTTTGAAAAGCCTTTGAGGTATCTCAAATAGTGATGTGACATAGTTAACTGAATTATTGACAACTTATTACCTGCTTATTGGAATACTGCATTGGATGCATAGTAACTAATTTGGAGGCCCTTTTACCTTCCCGTCCAAATTCTAGTAGGAAAGGATGCCTTCAGATACCTTCTATAATAGTTGCACAATAGGAAAAGAAGGTGAATTTTAGCTCTGAAGTAAATGAAGCTTCTCAAGAATGGAATTTAGGATTTACAAGTTTGGTAACTTTCACATTGCTTTTGTTAGGGATTAGGATTCAATGTTGTGTTAAATATGAGATAAGGGAGGACAAATGACTCCCACTGTATTATTTCTAACTTCTAGAAGGAGACAGATACCGATACACTCAAGGGATGCTTATAGTGAGATATGGTGTTGGTGATACAGATGGCATTTTAAAGGTTTACAATGTGTGTGTGTGTGTGGTTTTTTGTTTGTCTCTTTGTTATTTAGCCAGCAACAGCTAAAGAATCTTCAAGCAGCTTTGGGCAGTAGACTGGAAGAATCTCTATGCATAATTAATGAAAAAGTACCTTTTAATGACACAAGTACGTATTGCCTTGGTCTGGGTATCTTGTTTGATTTTTCGGGTATCCATCTGGAGGGAGTACTCCTTATGAATTAAAATGTATTAACTCTAAGAAATGTTGGACATTTGAGCAGACACTTGGAGGTAACTGTAGTAAGTATTTCTGATACTTGTCATGGTCTTCTTCAGTAATTCTAAAATACCAAGTTTTTATATGTCTAATGAAAATTGAAACTTTTGAAGGCTTTTGAATGATTTGCCACTTGTCTTGCTTAGTGTTGGCAGAATGTTGTAAATTATGAAGGAACACTGTCAATTAAATGGCTGCTCCATAAAGATTGATTACTCATCTCAAAGAGTATTATTTTTGGCAGGGTGTATTCAAGAGTTGCAGTAAGTTAAAGTGGGGGAAAACTGGTGGTTACAGAGATCTTGCATCAATAATGGTCTGCACTTATAACTAGTGGGGAATTCGTCAGGTGTCTCATTGGTCAGAAAACACACAGGGAAGTTCTTACCTGAAGACTATCTTAGACTCATTCATCTCTTCATGGAGAAAAAAGCCCTTTGAGCCTGGGGGCTTGTACCTGAAGCAGTGTTTTTCTGCTTCCTTTCCAACTGCTGCTAGATCAGCTGAAGAGCAGAGGATCCCCTGGAGTTAGGAGTGCCTAGCCTTTGCATGGCTTTGGTACAAGCATGGGTTAGTATGTGCTGAGTCAGTGCTGTGCACTGTGTGCTGTCCTAAACAGCTGAACACAAGGGTGGGCAGGCACTGCCTGGACTCTTCTGGGCCCTTCAAGACTAGGAGGGCCTGGAATAGTGAAAAAGCTGAAAGTAGTGAAGAAGGGGCAGAGAAGTGAAAACAGGCTTTCTTGTATATTTCATTGGTGGCTTTTGCATTTTTAATTCAGTTTAAAACCTGATGACAATGTTTTAAGTAGCCTTAGGTTCTCTAAAAGCTGATCTGGCAGGTGCTGCGGGGGTGAGTGTTCCAAGCTCTCCACTGGTTTGGCAATCCAGTGAGTCTTGGCTTAGGAACACCAGGTCATCATCTCTTTAGGAAATGTTGACTCCTATACAGCATGTCACACTTAGGTGTTGGTGCCTTGTATTGGTATCCTTTTCACTTCTCTCACTTTGCCTGGCATTTGCTGCCTATTTCTACTTCTCTGGCTCCTTTAGCTTGCATTTTTTTTTAATAGGTGATTATCATTGTAGCAAGAACTTTGCTAAAATGATTTATCTGCTCACTCAGCTGCCATAGCATAATGCCTTTGCTTGTGTAGTAGAAAACACTGCAAACAGAGAACATCTCTTCAGTGATAGATCAGTGAGAGTCAGGAGATGTTTGTTTGCTGTGGATTTCAGCTGTCTTCCTCTAGACCCTGTAGTTGGCTTCAAGTGTAACTAGCAGCTAATTTCACTAACAATCAAATGACTTCTAAGGATGATTTCCAGAGCAGAAAAAGTTTTCTGAAGCATTTGGTTAGAAGTAGGATTCAATAATTTTGGACAGAGTTTTTTCCTCTAAATGTAACTACCTCTTCCCATGTGTTAATAGCCAAATGTGAATGACTCAAAAGGAATAAGAAACTCTAAGTTTCCTTTGTGAGTAAATTTTAAACTAATCTGGTTGTTGTTCAACTGAATTGAGAATGGATGTGATCCCTTTTAAATCTTTAAGACTGTAAGCTTTTCTCTAGGTACAAATAGTCCTCTGCCCCTCTAATTGTGGCTGCTTGTAAGTGAATAATTACTTCACAACTGGAGAAGAATGCTGAAATACATAGAGAGTACATCTTAGTCTAAATTATCAACATATTAAGTCTATACAGCAGCTTTAAAAAACATTGAAACCATTCAAAAATATATTAGTTTTACTTGGCCCCTGCTTGCAATGTAGTTGAAATTTGAAGATAATCTTGAATTCTTTAAGTGTGATTTCTTTTAAAGGATTTTTTCATTCTTATTTGTGATGAATATTGTCCTTTGGGCAAGAGGAGTCTGCTCTTATAGTTCAAATTCAGGGTCTTCAGATGATTAAATTTGACATACAATCTGAGGCAAGTATTGAATGGTTTTCCCTCCACGTAATCACAGAAACCCTTAAGTGAGGATATTTAGACCTTCCTTATTGGAGTCAATTGTTTATATCTCTTTAGTTAATATTGCTTACATAACCTGTAATATCCCTGCAATGATTTTTTAAATCAGTATTTACCAAAAAATGTCTCTTAAAATCCCCCACAATGTAACAAGTGCATATAACTCAATTTTTTTCCTATAGGATCTAGTCGATACAATGCTCTGAATGTACCACTCCACAACAGAAGGAATCAGGTAAGTGCTTCTTATAGTTTCATGTGACTCTGTGAAACTTTCTGCACAGATACTGAAATAAAATCAGTCATTTTAGTACCTGACATGGCAGATGTCTTACTACTGTCATGATATTCTGAGGGCATTTCTGCCCACAGAGCCTCTGCCCTTTTCAAGAGGTTGTGTATATTGTTGTTATGTCAAGGAGTATTATTAAAGTTATATGAAATATTCTTTTATTGGGTCGACCTTCAGTAAGGCAGGAGTTGGAACATTTCATTTTTAAAGTTGGTTGAAACTACAGTAGTTCAAAGGTCTTCTGTTGCAAAAAGATAGGTCTGGTATCCTAAATTCCTTTTCTCTCAAACTAAGCTTCTTCAGTCACATCCCTTCCTGAGCTCCAGTGAGAATGTATGCATTTGTAAACTAAAATGCTGTGTTAGTTACTTTACTTGGCACCAGTCACAACCCTTTCAAGGAATAAATCATGTCACTTTGAGATATCTGCATGGTCCATTTACATTTTGTGGGATACTTCTTGCCAAAGCACCTCCTACTTGCAGCAAAATAACCCTTATATGTTTAAACATTTTTAGAAAACAGTTTCTGTTCACTACTGTAATATAATGAGATTCCTTGTGAATGTTTATTCAGTATTTAAAAATGAGCATTGTTTTTCTGTGAATGGCTGAATATTTTAAGGGTTTTTACAACAGCAAATCAGAAAGCTGTAGGCAGTCAAAATTTTCCTGTGTTGCTGCCACTGAGGATGGGCTCTACAGCACTGTGGGTTTTTTTCTGTTTTCTTGTGTGTCTCAAACCTTCAAGTCTGTGCATTCAGATGCTGCTGCAGGAAGATTTAACACAGTTGCTTTCTGCATTCTTCAGAAGTTCCTCTAAAGAGACCTTTTTCCTAATAATTTCTGCTGTGAGAACAGGTGACCTGCTATTCTGTTTTGTGATCGAAATAGCCTTAAATTTCAGGTTGCTGCTGCTGAGTTCCAAGAAAAATCTGAATAACTGCATGGAAACTTTCTCCTTTTACTATTTTCTGCCAGCACTATGTCAGGCAGCCTCATGCTTCAAGATCTGCAGTCTTGAAAATGTTCCAGGACAGATTTTTATGACTGGCTTTGCCAGTGGAGGCAAAATGTTGGTGTATTAGCACAGGCTGCAGTGTAAAGGACAGCAAAACAGTAATAGTGTCTGTTTCCCTTCCTTGCATGGCTAATTAACATACACAAACTGAGTATAATGGCTGCTTTAATTACTTGCCACCATCCCAGATCCATAATCAAGACTGACCTGATTTAACAGGCCATTGAAGCATTAAGAGTATGTCTCTGAAGGATAAGTTATTCTTGGCTGAAATGTCACTATAACATTATTCTCTTCCCATAAATCCCAACAGAGGACAGTTTTCTTCTCTCTTGAATTTATGTTCCATTCTGGATTAATTTCTTTGATACCTTCCTGCTGTACTAAAGCCACAGAACAGCCTTACTCATGAGCAGCAGCTCAGTTCTGTCCAGGAGAGTAAGAATTGAGTGTTCTTGGTTAGAGAAGCAGACACCTTTAATTCTCAGAGAAAACATCATTGTTTTTTTGCTAATTAAATTGAGGTTTCCTTGCAACCTGGTATTGAGCTGTTGTCAGCAATTAGTCTGTTGTTTCAGACATGGTTTCTGTAATTGTGCTGACCTCTGAATGTTTTTGTGGCTTGCAAGTTTGAAAAATGCAGCAGAGGCAAACCATCACCAGTTGTGTGAAATAAAAAGATACTTTGTTGTCAACAATGTGCCCTTCTGAGTGGCACTGTAGTTTATGAATAAAAATTAATTTAAACATAATTGCTGTTATGTATTTTAATGAATGAATCTTTTATGAAATAATAACAAGAAAGAAAATGCTGATAATGATTTTTTTGTATTCAAACAGGGCTTTTTTCATATTTAAGTAGATCCATGTCAAATACAATCATTTTATAACTGTCTTAACAGCTGAAGCTGCGAGACCTTGCTGGGCAGGCCATGGCTTTTGTCCAAGAACTTGTAACAGCTCTCCTGAACTTCCACACATACACTGAGCAGAAGGTTCAGATCTTCCCCATTGATTCTGCAACAGACATAATATCACCCTTAAATCAGAAGGTAAAGTTTACACACTTCTACCACTAATGTGTTCAATTAGTGATTGATCTTAGTCATGCAAGCTTGCACCACCTTTACTGGAATGCTGTGAGTGTGTTCCTGAGAGCCAGCCCCTCCTGCATGAGACATCTTTTCTGCTCCCTGAATTCTCTCAGTATGGGTGAGGTGTAGCTGTAGACAATCCTTTTCCCCTGTGCCTCTGCTAGAAGAGCAAAATGATAATCAAATCAAAGCTTTGCTTTTTTAATTGCTGAATTGAAGTGCATTTGTTGAAAGTTCAGCTGACTTGTTTTAAAATAATAATGAACAAATACAGCCCTGCTAAACAGACCTTGTTTTAGTTAATGCATTGGGGCATAGAATATGTTGGGACAGAATCTGGTCTTGTGTTTAAAGTGTTTAGCTGTAATAGTAAATAAAGGATAGCAGGTAGGCTTATGAGGGAGAGAACCTGGACTCTGTTCCCTTGTCAAAAAACTACTTTATAATCTGATTTTGGGCTGCTTGTGTGGAGTTGATTCCTTTAAGTGTTCTGAAGCTTCAAGTTTGTAAAGCTGTTGAGATTAATAGGAGAAATCTGACTCATCTCTTTTGACACAATTCCATGGGAAGATTTTCTGAGAGTATCATCCAGAGCTGTTTAAGCTGCATGTTTTGACTTTGTTTTGCTATGCTGTGAAATAGAGAAAATAACTGTGCACAGGAATTTGTGTGGGGATGCATATATGTATGCTTTGGAGCAAATTGCATTAAGATCAGAGTTGATTTCATAGTTTAAGGGGATCTATGAGTATTTAAGTTGCAGGGAATATTTTGTGATTCAGTCTCTTCATTTCAGTTTAACAGTTGGTAGGGCTCAGATGTAAGGTACTGAGGTGGATTGTGGTTTGCATTGATCAAGTGGCTGTAGTGCATGTGGTGTCAATGTTAACTATCACAAAACTTTACAGTTCTTTGGAAAATGTCCTATAATCTCTTTGCAGGTAACAAATATGCTTATGAAGGTGGTTATCCACTAGAGAAACCCCCTTCTGTTTGCCTTCTCAGTTGTTTCAACTGTTTGAGCCAAGAATACCCTTCTGCAGAGATTCAGCATAGTTTGAGAACATTTTCTTGCTCCTGCCACCATATGCACTCAGAATGGCGTGTTCTTCTTGTGAAAATTGTGGTTTTGTCATCTTTCAGATTTTTTGGGGCAGGAGTGGTGTCTCTTTTTTTTTTTTTTTTTTTTTTGATGTGGTCCAGTGTGGTGACTGCATTCTCAGATATTACTGCAGTTTACACTACAGCAATAAAATCAGATTTCCTAGACATCTCACAGATTTTTTTTTTCCTGACCTCCTAGTTAACACTTCTTTGTTGTTTTTCAGCACAGCTGAAACATGCAACTTAATCAGAACCATAATTTCATTTTCCTTTTCTTATAACTGACTCTGATTCAGTAGTTCAGGCTTTGTTTTCATAATTATGTCTCTTGTAGTCTGCCCCATTGTGTATTCATGACCTAATTCCCTCAATGCATGCTATTTCTCAGGGCTTTTTCTGTGACTTTCCAGCACTGAAACATCTTTTATTGCTCACTGAAGCTGTAGTTGCTCCTGTATTTTTGATTAATTTATCTATTTGCTTGGCAAGTGTTCTCAGTGTGATCTTTTTTTAAAAAAAAAAATTTTAGCTACTCCACCAAGTTGGTAAAAAACCTCCCTTTAATATGGTAGAGAAAATGAAACAAATGTCAGGTAGTGGCTTAGCAGACTTGCACTGATTTATTTTTCCCCAACTCCAGGTTTTGTCTGGTGCTTTCAAGCTATTTTCCCCACCAAACACTCAAAGTAGATGTGGACAATTCCCTGCCAGGTTCAAGTATTCCTCTTCTCTTTAAGTGTTGGATTGCTGGGTTCTGCTGGGTCTACAGCATCATGCTGGATAATTCAAGTCCTTTCCCCTGCAACACAAGCCAGGCACATTCTGCATGTGTTATTTCTTCCTCTTATACTTAGGAATTTTCCCTAATTCCATCCAGGTTTGTGCATGCATGGATCAGAGCTTAGCATCTCACTCTTCTTGTTAACGCTGTGTTACTGCGCTGTAGTAATACAGGAACAATTAAAATCTCTTGTACTCTGCCTGGGATCTTTAGCTGCTCTTGTGGTGTAAATAATCAAAGGTGAAGGTGTCTTTCTATGGGGTAAAATAAAAACCAGGATTGCTTTTAACTACCTGTATTAATTTGTGGAAGAAGCTTTTTGTGGTGCTGAGGTACCAAAATGGATAGCTGATGGTGTTGTAACATTTTGATTGTGTGTAAGAGTCTACCTTATGTTCTCAGGTCTGCTTTTTTGAAGGCAAAATTAACTGTAGGATTTAATTAAGCATTTTTAGCAATGTCAGGCAGGTCCAGGAAGCCAAAGTTTCATTATTGCTCAAACCTATCATAGTTGTAGAAGTAAGAATTCTCCTGTGATCAGTTGGAGCTCCATGCTTTGCATTAGCATAAGCATGCTTTGACTGGTGTTGAAAACGGGGCTGGACACAGATGAAGACTCATCTCTTGCCCTCAGTTTGGCTTGGGTTTAGTTCTTCAGTACTTTGCACAGCACAGCTTTGCAAATGTTTGTGCTGATGGACAAGGCTGGGAGGCAAACAACTTTTGGGAGGAAGTTGGGATAGTTTATTCTGGTGGCTGAATGGTGCATGGATTAGCCTTAATTGGGTGGAGTTGAGAAAGGAATGCAAGAATATTTAAAACTAAAGAGCGAGGGTTTGGTGTGCTGTGCATGGCGGTTAAAAAGAGACAGGGCACTATGGCAAAATCCTAGGTGTGTTTTTGCCTGGACTTCCAGTACTTTCCATTTTCCCACACGGTGTGTGTTTGCCCTGTAGAAGAGGTTGCTGTACATCACGGGGCTGTGGTGTCTCATAATGACATCTTAGGCATCGTTAAAGGGGTCAGGGGCTTTGCCACAATGTCCCGTTCGGTTGTTACCTTGGCAGAGCTCACACGAGCCGTAGGCAAGCACCATTTTAAAACCTCTCTGTCCTCAGTTCTCACAGTATCTCCATGAAAACGCTTCCTATGTTCGCCCTCTGGAGGAAGGAATGCTGCACTTGTTTGAGAGCATCACGGAGGATACTGTGACAGTCCTGGTAAGATTACCTCCTTTTAGTATCCAAAAAGATTTTACAGAGCACAAACACTTACTTATTGTTTTTTCCTTTCAGGAAACAACTGTGAAATTGAAGGCCTTCTCAGAACATTTAGCTTCCTACTTAGGCTTTTTAAGAAAGATTCTTCCTTATCAGTTAAAAAGGTACCTTTTGTTTGCTGGATCAAATTTAAAGGCACTGTGTCAGGCATGCAGCACTGTCAGCACCTGCAACTCAAATATTAAGTCAAACCTTAAAACACTCGGGCCTCTGCTCTGTCTTAAAAGACAGAACTCTTTTTTTCTTTTTTTTTTTTTTTTTAATGTTGTTTTCTAAACCTTGAGATTAGGCATGGCTTTCTTGAGGCATTATGACTAAAACCATCTATTTTAAAGCCCCTCCATACATACCTTCCCTCACAGATGAGACTTTAAAAATAATGAAGCTTTCAATGATGTTTCTTAGTGTTGTTCAATAGCATTGATACTATTCAGGTGTGATACATTGGAACTGTTAATGCCTTGAGCCTCTCTGAGGATTATTTGTCATTCAGTAGATGTAGCAAAACTTGGCCAGGTGTACATCCCTTCTGCTGTGAAAATCTTTGTTCCTGAGTTGACTGAAGGAAGGTGAATTATAGGTGCAAAGAACTGCTTTAAGGGAGAGTTTGGACTAAGGAAGAAGAAAAACCTTGATTTATGCCTCCTTCATACCTGTTCTCATGCTTCTTAGGAAGCAAAAGAGAATTTATGTAGTAGAGGGAAAAGTCTTCAAACTTAAATTGCTGCAATCAGTTCCTTGCTGTGAGAGAGTCATTCCTGGCTTGTGAGAGAAACACCTAGGAGTGGAGATGCACACAGTAATTTTCATGTATTGCTAAGTTCCTCTGCTATGTTAGCCTTTCTAAAATAAATTCCAAGTCTGCTCTTGCTTTGGACTGGGGAGGTAGAGAACATGTATGTGCTCCGAAACTCGTGAACTTGTTTTTTTTAAGACAATTGCTTGCTTTTAAAAAAATAATTCATATATTCCTAGTTTGGAAGAAGAGTGTGAGTCTTCTCTTTGCACAGCTGCTTTAAGAGCTAGAAATATGGAGCTGCACAGAGACATGAAAAGGTTGACTGCAGTCTTTGAGAAGCTACACACGTATGTCAGTCTTCTGGCCTTACCAAGTAAGTGTCAGTTCTGGCATGGCTGTTACCCTGTGACTGGTTTTCTGTGGGTTTTTATAGTAAGATTGACAGTGTGCCTCTTGGCACCTCTTAATTAGGAAATTAATAATAAACTACATTTTACTATTAATCATCACTTCCAGCCCCTTGTCTTCATAAGGTTATTACCACTGTCGTGGTAATGACTGAATAAAATGAGGTGAAGCCTTTGTGTGTATATGTGGGGAAGCTATCTCCAAATGCATCCTGTAAATAGCAGTAGGAAATGGTTATTGTAGAGCTTCAAGTTATTTCAGTCTTCACTCTTTAGAAAGGCCCAGATGGTCTTTCCTACAGCTATGAACATGTCTTTCTGTGTGTGTGGATTTTGAGACCAAAACAATTGATATTTATGAAATTGGAATGAAAATGAGGGAACTAGAAAGTCTTTCACCTGCCTGCTCTGCCAGAATTGGATCTATGTATATATGATATTGAAGGGGAAATTTAAGTAAATAAATCTATTATGACTCATACTCCATGCAAATGGTTCTAGTGGGTGGAAACTGGTTTCAAAGCTAACGGCTTTCATTCATGGTCAAATCTTAGTGTTGTGGTTTTCCTTTATATGTGTTACTCTTAGGTACAAGACCAGAAGGACTCCTTAGGACAAATTACAGCTTTGTGTTTACAAATATTGCTGCAAGTCTTCATGGATTCCATGACATTTTAAAAGGTGAGAGTTGGCAATGTTGTCTTGCTTCAGCTTTGCTTCTTTCTTGTTTAGCATAGCACACGTGGACTCTCTCTGTAACAGTGCTGAATGTATCATACGTGCTGAATCTCGTTTGTTTTACCTTTACAAGCTAAGAAACTAAACCTACTAACCACTTGGTTTAGACATTCATGCATGGTTTTCATTCCTCCATTCTGTGAGCTTTGTTCTTCAGAGTTGCTGGATTATTTAATTGTGGCTCTCCAGGTTTTCCTGAGCAGTATCACTTTATTTTCTGAGCTTCATTTCTCTCCTGAAACTAGCATGCAGAATGGAATCCCCTGCATATGTAGCATTGACCTAGTACCTGCCTGCCTTTAAAGTGGAGTTTTTCCTTCCTCTTTTTAGGGTGATGACTATTTTTAACATGAATATATAACCAAAGCTTACAAAGAGGTCTGGGTTCTTTTTGAAACTTGGCTTCCTCTGGAAAATAGTTTATCTTGCTTTTATCAGAACAACATGGATGGATATGTTAGGTTTTCAGTGAAGGGATATTTGGTTAAAACTCAGAATTTTAAAACTGATGTTCCTGCATGTCCTAGAATTTCAGTACCATGTAGCTGTTCCTGGGGAGAAAATAATCCACAGAGGTAAACTGGATTTTTACTAGTCAGCTCTTTAAATGTTAAGCTTTCATAATTTTAAGCAAGATTGTTTTTTTTCCTAATAGCATGAATAGTATGTCCTCGTTTTGCAGAGTCCTTGTTTTAAAAAAGACGAGATATTATAAATTGTACCTCACACAAAATGAGACCCTAAACCAAGAGTTCTGTAGTCTAGATAAGTTTAAAATACTTTCTACTTCTTAGTATGGTCACTATAATGTAAAGTCAATCCAACTTACACTTTAAAGGAAATACAGAAAATGGAAGTAGTGAAGAAAATTGTCAGTAGGATTCATTAGTTATCCACATAAATGCTCTTCTTATTATCTCACACTCCCATGCACCAGAACATTTGATTTCTCTCTTCTTTCTCAATCCCAACTAATTTTGAACTTCTTAAGATTACTTTAAATTATCATTTCTGGTGGTGATGAGCTGGGATTTCTCCATTCTATAGCAATAGTACTCTGTTTTAAAATAGGTGCACATTGTTCACTTATCAGACTTTTTTTTTTTTTAATTAGGCCACATTGAGAATGTTCTTACGTGATAAATATTTGATTCTTTTTTAATTTTGGTGTTGTTGAAATTAGTATATTTAGGCCAAGATGCTTTTGTGAGTGACATTTAAAAAGTTTTGTATTCTCAATTTGGCATAAATGTGCTTTTTATTTTCCAGATATTTCCAAGCACTATAGTCAGAAAGCTGCTTTAGAACAGGAAGTTCCAACTGCCACACAGAAACTCATAACTACAAATGACTGTATTTTATCCTCTGTTGCTGCTTTAACAAATGGAGCGGGCAAGGTAATGGATATTTTTATTTCAAACTATGCCTTAACTTGTGCAGATTTTAAGAAAAAAAGTAAACTTAGCTGAATGATTTAGAAATCTTTGTGTTCCTCTAATTTTAATAATCTATAGTGTCAGGCGGGTTCTTAAGTTATTTTCAGGCTATGAGTTACAAACATCTGAGTAAGTGATAAAAGTAGATACTGTGAAGAGGATGTTTTATGTTAGGAAGGTCTAAGTTACATGGAAGAGCCTGTAGCTTGTTTCAAAGTCTTGTTAAGAAGTCCAGTTTTACTAAATACTTGTCTTTTGAAAGACTAATTGCTCCAATGAATCTTTCTGGTCAACTTAATTCAAAGAGCCTCTTCACTTGATGTGTCTAGATGGCCTCGTTCTTTAGCAACAACTTGGATCACTTCACCACCTCGCTGAGCTATGGCCCTAAGGGAGGAGCAGAGTTCATCAGCCCTCTCTCAGCTGAGTGCATGCTGCAGTACAAGAAGAAGGCAGCTGCTTACATGAAGTCCTTGAAGAAGGTTTGTTCAGCCAGTGTGCTTGCACAGAGAGATTGCGGTTCCATTGGTAGTTGGTTATGCCAAGGAGAATACAAACTAAGGGTTTGCAGTGTTTGGAATGGAAGAGGTTCTCTTAATGACAGGTTTTGGCTGAGGAAATGGAACTCTTAGTCCAATAATGCTACTGAAAGCTTGAGAGAGTGTAGTTGCCCTCACAACTGAGAGGGTATGTGCCAATTCTGCCATTACCCGTTTCCACTAATTATTTCTGTGCCAAGACTCCAAGGAGAAGAGGGTGGCTGCTTATTTAAATTTCCTCCTGTATTCACCAGGAATATGGAGCAAATGAAACAATATTCTTACACTTGCATCCACTGGGAGACATAGGGAAAAAGAAAGGAGATACCTTGGAGAAAATGCGGTGAACCAAAGGATTGTATGCTGTCAGATCTCCCTGTTGCCTCCATTAAAATTAACCATTAAGTCATGATGTGCTTAGCAGTTGTTACTAAATCACTTTACTGCAATGTCTGTAAAGAGGACTTTAAGATGCCTTTGATCATTAATTAACAATTGGAGTTTTCTGAGCACTTTTTAATCAACTGTACCTCTTGGGGCAGTATTTCTTGAGAGCTCAAACCATTTTTTCCTACTGCCCAGCAAGCACTTGGAACATGGAGTTTTTTCCCTTTACTAAAGTAAGGAGAGTAGTAAGAAAATAAAACGAGAATACATGCTCTGCTCTAGTGTGTAACATGTTTTGAGAGTGTTTTTTGATTCTTCTGCAGCCTTGTGCAGATTCAGTGCCTTATGAAGAGGCTTTAGCCAATCGCAGAGTTCTCCTGAGTTCTACAGAAAGCAGGGAAGGTCTTGCACAACAGGTATTGTGGTGTACATTGTACTAACATATATGGTAGTGTATTTTGTAAAGGTAAACTTATATCAAAGTCTCCACATTTATATTTATGGTCATTTGTAGGTATATATGAATATGCTGAACCTTAAAATTAGACTGTAAATGTCGTGTAGAGTTTTGAAAGTAAAACCCTTGTCAGGCTGGGTTATCTGCAGAATGTACATGGAGATAGATATAGGAGCCAGGATGATGCCATTGATATCTTCATTTGGAAATACAAGAAGTCAGGTAATCTTTAATAATTAAAATAAATGCAAAATAAATACAGGAATAAGGCATACTGAAGGATTAATTTTTAATGTTGTGTAGTGATTTGAGTCCTCTTTTGGACGATGCAGGAATTATTAGCACTGGTTAAGAGCAGTGATTTTTCTTTACAGTTAGAGTAATAGATTAGTTTCTATCTTCCAGGATGCATATATATATATATTATTTTTTTCTGGAAGGTGAAGCAGGGTGAGTAACGTGGTATTTGAAAGGCCTACACAGTTTGTCCATTGCTTCATATGAATGAGAATAACTAATTAATACTGACACTTCCTTATTAGCATGTATACTCAGCCTGTGCTTGACTCATTGTTATTGAACTGTTACAGAAGCAAATACTTTGGTGATTTCTTTTTTGTAGTTGCCAATATTCTAAGTGTATTAGTAGAGTGAAATGAATTTCAGCAGAAATGTGCAGTGATTAGATGTGTTCTGTTCCATATATGTTTTCTTACCTGGACAAAGTGGATGGTTCTGTCTGGGTGAGGTGGGACAGCTGGGAGGGGACAATTTGTCTTTCTAGCATGGAAAAGGCAGTGATAGTGCCAGGTACACATCTTTCAAGTTTTATTATAAAATTATTCTGTGCTTTGATTTTCACCTGGTATAATGTTGCCAGTTTTATGAGCTGTGCATGTTTGAAACTAGTTAAATAATGTGGCCATTTTTGACAAAGACCCTCAGCTAAGCACACAGCTCAAAACAGTGGTTGTTTACCTGCTGCACTTTGTCAGCTCACTTACGTAATGTTTTAAAATAATAGTGTCCTCAAACATTTCCTGTGTGTGGGTTTTTTCCTCCCTGGGTTCAATAACCTGGACTGTAAACTTTCCCTCCTAAAGGTCCAGCAGAGTTTGGAGAAAATTGCAAAACTTGAACAAGAAAAAGAACACTGGATGTTGGAGGCCCAGCTAGCTAAAATAAAGCTAGAAAAAGAAAACCAAAAACTGAAGAACTCTCTTAGTGGACATTTAACTGAAACTATCCAGGAGTGTTCAGTTTTGCCAAATATAGCAGAACAAAAGAAGGAAACCACAGAAAAGAGTCTGAGGGAACCTATTAAGAGCACCAGTCTGGTAAGTGACCTTTCCCTTCAACAGAGAAAAACCTACTTTCTTTAGTAGCAGTGCTGTTTGATCAGTGGAACACTAAAAATGAAAACCTTTTGACTGTATTGAAAAGCATTCACTCTTGGGGTCCTTGTATTTGCAAAGCTGCTTGCAAATTCTTTCTGCAGAGTTTGGCACTTTTTGGATTTTGAGACTTTGTTTGCTGTCTAGTATTGTGGAGATACATTTGTAGTTCCGTACTTGTGTAGCTGAGGGGGAAATAACAGGTGCTTAACCCCCTGATTTGTCTGTAGTTAGGAAACCTTGCAAGTGATGTATATCTTGAGTTGGGCCTGTGTTTCCAATACTTCTATTGATCTCTAGGTATGTTAAAGCAAATGGAAGTAGGTAGGTAGTGTTTGTAAATGCATTTGAAGACTTATTAGGGTCAGTTTGGGTTCAGCAATTGCTTTTGGATGTAGCACACATTCTTTCATTGCTCTTCTGTGTTGGTAAATGGCTTTTTCCTGTTTACTACACATATTTAAAATGACTTGGCCTTTCCCCTGAATTCCACTTCCGAAGTGGCATAGCAGTATTAACAGGAATGTCATCTATAAAAAATAATAAATCTGCTCAGCATGTGAATTGAATTCTCTTCACATTCTAGAATTCTCTCTCTTTTGTGTTTTTGTTGTTGTTTTTTTTTTCTTTCTCTTTTTT
>VXBB01008569.1:224863-239990 GCA_013399915.1 Illadopsis cleaveri
TTTTTTTTTTGTCCTCCCCACTTTCCTGCTCCAGGATAAAAATAACCAGTGGATTGTTTTGAAATCACCAATTTTGAAGTAAACTGGCATCTTAAGTTTTTGATCCTCTATTTGCATCCTTAGGAATTTGAGGAGAATGTTACTCACTGGTCAACATATTGTGTGAATATTTCCCATAAACATAAATCTCTAGTCCTGTTGAGATCAAGGGAAAAAAGCCCCTTTGATTCTCTATGAAGATATCCTTTCATGAAACCAGGTATTGGCTTACATTGCTCCTGTAGAGTTTCGTCAGTGCTTACTAGTCAGAGGGCAAAGGAAGGAATTTGGAAGGTATTCAAGAAATCCAGGTTGACTTTCTTTCCTCTTAAACACGACAAGTAATTTTTTCAGTGTGCTAACGTGGCTCTGAATTAGTTTCATATGATCAAGCAGTTGCATAACCATATGAGCCCAGCTGCATCTTGTTGCTTTTATTGCCTTTTCCCTGTGTACCTCGTAAGACAGGAGATATATTTTTGAGAGTTGGTGTCAGGTGTAATTCTGTTCAAGGCACTCATGTAACCACTGTTGTTTATGTTACAGGTGGAAGTGCTTAAATTTGATTTCAGTTTGAATGGTTGTAAGATTGTTTAAATGCCAAGTCCTTCTATGACTGAAACCAAAATGCAGCTATGGTATCTATTTTTTTGCAGTTCTCATTAAGTGCATTTTCTTCCTTGTTCTAGATTGGAATGTTGACTGTAACTACTGATAATGAGAAGGTAATCTGTTTTAAACATTATTAAAGTCCATCTGTTAAATACTTCAATTCTCATTCTGCTAAACTTATTCCACAGGTCTAATTACCAAGAGTACTCCTGTATAATGGCATGAATTGACTGTGTAATCTTTATTTACTAAATGGTCAAATTTCTGAAATGTGTGTGTTCCTTTATTTTCTTCTTTGGTTAGCAAACTGTTATTTGGCCCATGTAAGTGTTCTGGAGCAGTGTGAAATGGAGTCAGGGTCTGCTCTCTGTAATTTGGGGAAGGCACTGGTCTGTGCCTCAGTAGCCCAAACTGCATTCCAAGCCTCAATTTTTAAGCCTTGAGGAAGAGCTCAAGCTGCATAAAAGACCCTGGGTGCAGTGCCTGGGGTACAAAGCAGAGGTCACACTGAAACAAACCTTGAACCAGCCCTCAGACTGAATGTTAACTATTTAGCCCTACTATAATGTAACACCTGCTCCAGCAGGACCTTCCTGGAGTAAGATTCACTGCTTTCCCTTTTCTGATATCACAGGGAACTGATGGAGGGGTTTAGTTCACTCCTCCTGATCTTCTGAAAGTCTGATTAAAAAGGGGTAGGGGGCTAGGTAATAACTGATGCAAGTTCTTAAAGGCTTCTGCATAGTGCTGAACTTGAAGGTAATGTCAAATCATGTGAAAGCTGACTCCAGTGGGTTAGTCTGTAAACTACTGAGTTGTTGGGCTTTTTTATTTTTAATTTTCTTTTTTAATTTTGAATGTTGAAAGAAACTTCTGGAACATGCAACTTGAGTAATAATTATGACATTTATACGCTTCTGAAATACAGTTACGTGAAGGAATTCTTTCTTGTTGGGAAGAGACAGTAAGTTTTCATGTAGATGAAAGCTGTTCACTTCTGCAGTGGATTTTCATCTTCATCAGATGTTTGATATATTAAAGCAACTTAAATTCTTACCTCTTCAGTCAGCTCTTTGTCCTGTAAGGAAATCTGACATTAGGAGTCCCCATCAGGGTGACAAATTGCAGTGTGGCCTGCTGTAATTTGTTTGTTGTGTTTGGGGAATTTGATACGTTTTGACAAAGCAGCCAGACCTGAGAAGGAAAGAAGACAAAATTCTGTATAGAGGCAATGTTGTGATTCAGGTATTCAGTCTACAAAACATAAATGTTGTCTGCTTAAATTTTTCTTTGCCAGGCTCCAGATGTTGAATCTCGTGAAGACCTGATAAAAACTCACTACATGGCCAGGATAGCAGAGCTGACCTCTCACCTGCAGCTTGCTGACAGCAAATCAGTGCACTTCCATGCTGAGGTGAGCATGCAGGCAATGACATAAATCTCTTTTTGAACTTCCCACAGGCAAGTGCTATGATAGTGAGTTTCAATATATGGAGCATAATGTTTTATAAAAATCTGTTCCCGGAATATTTTTGGCTGTGGTCTAGCATGCATAAAAACAGATACTGTAAAATAAATTTTTATGTTTAAGAAATCCTTTGGTAGCCTTGTCTTGGCTGTATTAAGAAGTATAATATGTGTCATGTATAGGTTTGTTCACATAAGCTAGAGCATCTGGCTTTAGTTACCAAGGAAGTTTTGACTTAATTTTATAGTGATGCTGATGTCATTCAGAAATATTTGAGTGTATTATGAAGTGATGGAAACAGTTCTCCTGAGAAAATTGGCTCTTAGGCATAAGTTATACTGCAAGAATGAACGAGATGTTTCATTGTATCTGTGGTTTCCTTTTCATTTCAAGTCATGAGGGAACTTGAAAGTAGTGGCTGTTTAGATTTGTGTAATAAACGATGCAGAATGTACCAGAGGTCCAAGTTAACAGAGCAAATCCTCTTAAATATTTTTTTTTTTAATGGAAGATGACATAGTGTGGAGGAACCATCTTGTCTGTGATATTTGAGCCTTGTATGAAGTGAGTTGTTTGTATGGCTTTTTACTTAAGTAAAAGTTTTGTAGCAGTTATATGAAAAATATGATATTTACAGGATTGGCAAGGTAGCTCTGTAAAATGAAACATTTAATGTTAATTATTCCTTTACCTCTGCATTTAAAAATGCGCACAAGCTCTGAGTTTCTTGAAATCCAAGTATCACAGAAAGATGGAAAAGTCCAAAGCAACCACTTAAGGATGCCACAAGACAATACTGTGGGACTGACTTTCATCCCTTGTACCCTCCCTGTCCTGTTCCTGGTAGTGTCGAGCACTTGCCAAAAGACTTTCTCTGGCAGAGAAGTCCAAGGAATCGCTCACGGAAGAGTTGAAGCTCGCCAGTCAAAACATCACCAGATTACAGGCAAGTAAATTCTTTTGTAGTGTAACAGATGGATTTTGTAACCACATGTAAGGAGAGGTTGGAGCAGAAAAATTACAGCCATCTAGCCTGGCCATGCCATTAGTAGTTTCTGAGATGTGGAATATAAAAGCTCTAGTGGTATGTAGAGAAGAGCCTTAAATAATACACTTTAAATCCCAGGTATAAAGTTGAAGTGGAACATGCTTCCAAGAAAGGCTGTAATGGCCAAACCTGTGTGTTTTAGCACATTTGATGTCAAGGATTTTCATGAAAACGAGAGAGTTGTAGTGTCAAAAGGGGTGGTTGTGTGACTGATTTCAGATGACACAAGGAATTCTTAATCCTTTTTTAGACCTGGGTCTGAAAGTTTTAAAAAATGCCAGGTTGATTTGGATTTTTTTAATGTAGATACCTTAATATTAAGCAAAGATAGTTTTGGGGTAATCTTTAAGAAGCTGTTGTTAACAAAAAATTGACTCTTGTGCCATCCTGTGAGTGTCCTGTCCCTTTGTCCTTCTCCACACTGCTGAGAAAGGAACCAGTAGTACAATGAAGTATAAATAAATACACAATTCATAAATTCCTTTGTGTTTTCTTCACACTTAGTTCATATCATTATTGTTCATCTGTCTGTGATGGTATCAAAATTGCTCCACACAGGCTGTGAATGTAATGTTAGAAGCTTTGAACTGTTGTGCCCATGAACAATCCTTTCTAAACACTTTTTTGATTTGTTCCTTTAAGAAATTCCACAATTGATGTTGAACTCAGCATGAAATGTTAATTTCCAACTGCATATTAAACTTCCTAGGAAAAGATAGCAGGCACGCACCATTTGTATGAGTGGTCTGCATAATACTGAATAACAGACTTGTTTAGGTTGGAAGGGTCCTCTGAAGGTGATTTGTCCCCCTCCTTTGGTCAGAGCACAGAGTTCAGGTGAAGTTGTGGAACTGGATATGTCTTATACCCATGCTGCTTTTCTGCCACAGTCGCTCCATGTCTTAGGCGTTGCATTGTTCCTTGTTCTGTCCTTGATCAATCAGCTTTCCTGGGCCCCTGTAACTTCCAGGGCAGTTTTACCTGGGACCTTTCCAAGCAGACCTTGAAAGAAGCCACAATCTACTCTTCTTGAATCTAGGGTTGCTGTGATTCTGCTATTCATCTTGCTTCCCTCAGGATGCTGAATTCTACTGACTCATGGTAGCTGCAGCCAAGGCTGCCGCTGGCTTTCACATCCCTGACCAGCATTTCCTTATTTGTGTGTAACAGGTCCAGCAGAGAGCATCTCTTGTTCCCATTAATCACTGGTATCAGGAAGCTCTTTGCCACACTCAGTAGAACTCCTCAGTTGCTTGTGTTCCAGCTTACTGCCCTTCCAGGATGTGTCAGAGTAGTTAAAATCCCTAATGAGGATCAGGGTCTGTGGATGGGAGATTTTTATCTGCTTGCAGCAGATGCCTGTCATATCATTCTGTTGTTCTCCTACTTATGAAATTTAATAGTCTTCAAGCCACTTTTTCACACACAGCATGATTTCTTCCCTTCTGTCCTTCCTAAAGTGTGTGTCCCTTCATTGCTGTGTCCTAGTCAGGCACACTATCCCCTCATGTCTCTGTAATCCCAGAGAGATCATGGCTCTCTCTAGCTGCATGTGGAGTGGTGATTCCTTCAGCTTTGGATGCCATGTGTTCTTGTGCTTTAACTCCAGAAACATTACTTGTATCCTGGCTGGAGGCAATGGTGGAAAATTTAGCTGTTGCTCTTACGTAAGCCATAAAAAGTGGGGGAAAATCTAAAGGAAACAACACAAAAATAAAGGGAACAAACTATGCATGAGACTTCAGGTAAACGAAAAGTAGCTGTTGACTTCCTTTCATAAAACTTTTTTTTTTTAGCTGAATTGCACACACTCAGCATCAAAAGTGGAGCTTACCAAGCGGAGGTGGAAGTGTGCTGCTTTGCCAGATATCACTTATGCTGAGCCAGGGCCTCTGGTTATTTTATTTTCCCCTTAGGATGAATTGATGACGACAAAGAGGAGCTACGAGGACCAGCTAAGCATGATGAGTGACCATCTGTGCAGTATGAATGAAACCTTGACTAAGCAGAGGGAAGAGATTGATACACTGAAGATGACCAGTAAGGTGAGGTGGCAGGGCTCACACAGGGCCCTGGCTGCAGCTGGGGCTGGGAGGGTTACATTTGGTGTTCCTGCAGTGCTGCCCTTGGACAAAGCAGCTCACAAGCTGTAATTCTTACTCTGAGCCAGTTGGAAAGAAACTCCAAACTTGCTCCTTCAGGTTTCAGTGAAGAAAAAATTTCTTGCAAAACATACATGTGGGAAAGAGCAAGCTCTTCATGTCACTGCTTCACATTAGGTTCTCAAAGTGTACACTCTGATGGCAGATCATACCATTTTTTGTTTAAATGTGGTGAAAATGGAACTATTTGTAAATCCAGCTGGTGAGGCTGGGTGGTTATGATTAGGTTCTGGGTAGAAGTGTCCCTTCTGCACTCCTTTTGGTTGCAGCATACTCTGTCCTTGGCAGCTGGTCTCTTTCTCTATTTTATTTCCATATTCTAGCTTGTCAGTTCCTCATGTAGGAATGGAAAAGTTGCCACTTATATTTTTCTGTGAGCTTGAAATGCACACTTAAATTCTTTACCAGGCAAGGAGTCTACCTACTTGTCAGGAAGAGATTTTTAACTGACCTAGTGATGAAAAACACAGAAGTCTGCTTTTTTGAGCAGCCAGTGATTAAACCGTGGTATATCCTATTCTGATGCTTCTAGGGAGAAACAGATGTTGTGAAGGCCTTTGCCCTTTGCTTGTCTGACTGTGAAACAAATAAATTATCATTATTCTCCTTAATTGTGGGATGCATGGAAGCAGGTATCACTGAAGGATAAAAAANTGTTCTGATTAAAGATCCCATGATGGTGATTTTTATCTTTTCGAGTAAACTCTTCTCCCATTTTTCTTCAGATTTCTGAGTGTTTTAACTTGATATTGTATTCTTTAAAATTACTTTGTGGTGTAAAAACTACTGTGTTTCCAGAACGAAGCTCTTGTCTGCATACTGACCATAGCACTTAATGTTTTTATAAAATGTTTTCTGGAATTTCTCACTTGCCATACTTCTAAGACTTGAATTGCTGCTCTGTCTCTAAAGACCTCAGAAGCTCACAACAGAAGCCACACAGGTTTTCAGATGTTACCAAATGTAGGAGATTGAGTTGAAATCCAAATGATGCAGTTAAAGCCTTTTATCACTTGGAGAGAGTTGTTGGTTAGATTCAAAACAAATGTTATCTTCAGGAAATAGGAAGACTGAGAATTGCCAGCAAGTAACTATTGCACAAAACTTTAAGCTCCACATTTCCTTTGTGGAATTACTACAGGTCAAATGTGAGTTGGCTAGCTGTAGAACAAACTCTGTTCTGAACTAGGAATAATCTGTTCAACCTGAATTAAAATAAAATTTATTTTGCAAAAAAACCCAATATTGTGGGGGATTGATTTTTAATTGGATGCAATTATTCTGTAAGAAGCTATTTGGAGTAGCACCTGAAGGTGGATTATGATTTGACTTGCCTTCACTGCCCTTACAATATTAGTGGTATTAATACAATTGAATGTCTTTCACAGGTTTCAGTTGTAGTAAAGAACTGTTGTGCTTATTTGAGATATCTGGTACTTGCCTCTGGTGTGCTTACAGAAATAGAGGAATTTTCAGAGCAATCAGTTACAATCTGTCAAAATTAGAAGTCTGTGGACTGTTTATTTTCAGTCTGAGTGTACCTTGTTTGCTGTGGGCATAAATTATCAGACATCAGATTTTGTGTGTTACCTGTCTAGATTTCCTTACCTAAATGATAACCTTCTCTTTGCATGTTTTTTGTTGCAGGGAAATTCTAAGAAGAACAAAAATCGATAGTTTACATCTGAGTCTTTGGAAGCTGCTGCTGCACAGGATGCAGATAGTGACCATTTGTTATCCAGTTTCTGTTTGTTCCAGGAAGCAGAGGCTGGTATTGGGTCTAGTAAAAACTGAATTGGTGCTGTAAATGGCTTTAAAATATTTAGAACTTGTAACAGATAAAACAGAACTTAATGTTGTCTCTAAACCAGGAAATACACACTCTGTGGATAATTTATATAGTAATTACCTTCAGTTTTTACTGTGCACTTTTTAAAACCAGGTTTTGATTTCATGTAACAACTTCAGATTTTGTATATTTTCAAATATGTTTCTGAGTTAACAAATTTGGATCGGTGCAGTAGGTGTCAATTTTTGAGTTCTGCATTTAATGGTCAACACATGTACATTCCATTACTTGTTAATAGCAGTTTAAAAATGAGTTTGGAGACTTTTTTTGGCCATGCAAGCAAGCTGTGCAGTTACTGTGAATGTATTACTCTTGTTCTCAGCCCTCTAGAATTAATTGGAATTGTGGCTTGAAATGATTTTTACAAATTCACCAAGTACATGGGATCATTGTTAGACTGCAACAGTGGGAACCTTTCCTGCTTGTATTTGGCACTTTGGATTTTGAGGTAAAGAGCACAAATAGTTGAATTGAGCTACTTCAATGAAATTGCTTTAAGCCATTTCTGTAACATTTTGTTTACACATGTATGTATATATATATTGGTTGAAATAGCTGTTTAAGGCTAGAGGAAACTTGAGATTGTCATTTGCCCCAAAAGAGTGAAACAATGTGCATAGAATAGATCAGCTTACTGTGTTCTCCTACAGTAAAGAAGAATATTAAATATGTAGAAGATTTAAACACTGAATTTGCAAAAGGTCTTCGTGGAATTGAATTGTGATGGATTCACTGGGGGGATGCACATGGGTTTTCCTGTGTTTTCAGAAGTTTGTGAACTTTAGGCCTCTCATAAGATTTTTTTTTTAATTTTTTTTTTCAAGTGAAGCTCAATACCACAAGTTTTCACAGCATTGATTTGTTGTTGGGGGGGTGGGGTGTGTTGGTGTTGGGTTGGGTTTTGTTTTGTTGGTTTTTTTGGTTGTGTTTTTTGGTTGAGTTTTTTTTTTTAAATCAGATGCTGTGCTGCTCCACACTTTCCACACCAGTCTTCTGTTCCATAATTTCCATTATGGCACTGATTTGTCCCACAGGGGTTTACTCTGATATCAGATGTGTTGAAATGTATTATCAGTATGTAATAATAAAATCAACCACATGAAACCAGCTTGACTTTTTCCTTCTGGCTATGCTCAGTCTGCAGAGTGTGACACTGTGGTGGAGTGTTCCAGCTCTTGCTGGTGAAATAGTTATACCAGTCCAGTTGCTCTCAGTGCTTCTCTTTGTTCTGATAGTTTTTCCTTTCAGAAATGCAAAATAGAAGTGGTTGGTTGTGAAAGGGAGAGGAGATGGGGAGAGCCTGCAGGTTTTCTTATTGATGTTGAATTAAGAACTGTGTGCTGGTGCTAATGAGAGTTGGGAAGTGTTGGCTTTCTCTCCAGCCATTTTATGGAAGCAGATACAGCTTCAACTGTTTAATTTAGGGTTGGGAAGCTAATTGCTTTCTTCCAATTCTTTAGAAGCTGCCTTTTCTGAGAACTTTCATCTTGCACTGAAGGTACTAATCCAGTTATTTTAATTCTCTGAATCAAATTACTGAACTGATACTACTTCTACTGATACTACTTTTCATAGGTTTCTGCATTTAGAAAAAGATTTTGCTTAGGCTGTTTTTTATATGTCTGAATAAAAATAGTGTGTGTTTAGAATTTGCATTAAAAATCAAATGTGTATTCAGAGTACACCCCAATATCCAAGCTGGAATGCATGTAGAATGTATAGGCATTTATGTACCATTCCAGTGTACATCAGTTTATCAGCATTTTTTCTTTGCAGTGTTATTTTGGAATGTATTTGGGTGTCCCCCTCACCAAGCAATAACCACGTCTCAAGAAGAGACAATTCTGATCACTTAAGCTGCCTTCAGTTTTTCAAGGAAATGTTTTGAGTAAGTTCTAGACAACTGTAAACTATCAATACCCAAAAATACAATCTGGCAAAAGAAATTTAAGTCAGTGTTTTGGATACTGCTGTAGTAGTGTTGTAAGGGGCCAGAGGATATTACATTTAACTCAGTGGCATTAGAAACTGGATCAAGTGGAAATACCAACTCCTTGTGCTAACCAGGTGATGCTGAATCTTTTTCAGTATCTCAAATGCTGTTAAATGTCCAAATGGCTACTGCACAAGACTTTGCTATTAAAAAACTGAAGACTTGTTTCAACGTTGCAGCCAAAAATTCATCTTTGAGGCAAAGTTTTCCAGAAAAAAGATTTTGAACTACTCTGTTTGCAATGGTATATGCAGAGTATCATGGAAAGTGCAAAATCTGGGCAAAGAAATGTTACTAATAGAATTAATCTTCAAAAATGTACACTGTGAATGTTTGCCTTCTAGGTGGCTAATTGGGGAAACTAGTGAGAAAGTGTTGAAAAGTGTAAAAACCTTTAGCACAATGGTGTAAAACCAGGGTTAAAGAAAAGCCTGAATGTCAGTTACCTTTTTAAATGACAGTTCACTGTGACACACAAGTTTTTAAAGCATTTTTGGAGTGCTTAATTCATTTCTTCTTAATATTTGGTGCCTCATGAATAATCCCTCACTCTCAGGCCTAAGTGGCTAATTCAAAAAACAGCACTATTTTAATGGTTTTAATTGGATTTTCAAAAAATCTTTCTGAGCTTTGTTTTAAAGCCATGCTAACATGTTCAGGGCTTTCAAAATGTTCAGCTGTCCTAGATTTCTGAAAGCACATCCCCAGTAACTATTCTGTGTGCTCAAAATAAATATTTGCTGTAATCAGGCATTAATTTAACTTCAAGATTGCCCTCCTAAGAACCACTGCTTCATCAGTTTGAAACTGCCCAGGAAGTACCAAAGCCATTGTCTATTTTAAAAGGCCTTAAGCTCCTGGAGGTCAGAGGTTTCCCTGCCCGAAAGCTTAACTTCTAAACCAGGAATCTTTGGCTGTCGTCATAAGCTGTGCAAGGGTGCATCTCATTGCTGTTTGAACAATGATTATTTTGAATTGCTACATCTATGATTTAAACAGCAATCAGCTAAAATGTTGGTTTAAAGTTGCTGGTATTTCTCATGTCCCTTGTTAATCCCTTCAGCTTCATTCTGAACCAGTTCAACATTTCATGGCATGATGGTGCCAGGATTTTCTCAACAGATGTAAAATATCCAGGCTGGAACAGTTTGTTTTCCTACCTTTGGCTGTTTATATGGTTATTTTCCCTTTTTCCCAAGCCAGCTTCATTTCTAATTTGTACTTGTAATCCTACTGCTCCACCTGCCCTACCTTCCCTCGCTGGCAGATGAAGTTTTGGTGTGAAGGTCTTTGGCCCAGCACGTTTCCTAGATGCTGACTTAACTGTTCAACAGTGCTTCCTACTGCTCTAAAAAACGGATTTGCTCCAACATGGAAGGCATCAATTGCAAACAGGAAAGGAAATAAACTTTGTATCCACACAGTGCCTATCAGGAGACGGGAGAAGTTATTTACTGGCTTGGCTGAGCAGTGTCAAGGCTGTGGGGTTGTTTTAGTAGTGTAAATCCAATGATATATTAAACTTTGGAGAACCATCTGGCCCTGTAAATTGGGCAAACCTGTTGTTTAATACAGTCTGTATGTAAGGTAATTTGAGAGCGCTATCTTAGCAACAGCAGGGTCATAATAAAAAACAAAGCTTAGTGCAGTAAAAAATTGTAATTGCTGCCAGAGGTCTGATTGCTTCCTCCCACGAAGGCTGGATGCTGCTCTAAGAATGCTTGTTCTGTCTTACTCGGCATTTTCTGCCTCTGTCACTACCTGCAGTATTGCTCAGCTGTGACTTCAAACCACGTTTGTTTAGAAGAGGCCATTTTGCCCGAATTCCTGAATATTTTAATCACAGAGTTAAAAACTTTCTTTAAGTGCAGTTGTGCCTACAGCGCTGCCAGCTTGGTTAGAGAAGAGCTTTGGGATCTTTTGTAAAGCAGGGCCTGAGCGGGGCTGTGAACTGCAGCACATGGAAACTTGCCTGGGGCAGCGCTCATTGTCTGCCTCTGCTGTGTGTACAGGCAGCTTTAGACACGCCAGTGCTCATTCAGAATCACCCAGCCCCTTACAGAGGCAAATACACCAATTGCTGCAATGCTGAGCTGCCAAAAACCAAGTGTGATTCTCCTTGGGCTTAATTTGCAGGGCAAGACACCCCACTAACAGCCCTAAAAGAATTCTGGTTGTGAACTTCTTACATGAAATTGCAGAGATAGCAGTAGAAAGCATAATTTATCTGTTTTAGCACTGATTCACCCTCTGAGTCCAAAACTTTCTAAGCTGATGAAGTCTTAACTAATGGAGAAGCCTTTGAACCCCAGGCCTGGTGTCAAAACTGTAGTTATGGTCTCCCATAAACAACACAGCTTTGTCCTAAGAAGAGTTAAACCTACAAAACTTAAGAGTCCAGGTAATTTCCAGTTATTTTAGGCACTAGGGATTCTTTCATGAATTGATTTGACATGCAATCAATGGTGGCATGTAGCTTCCTGCAGGCTCTGTCTGTGTAAAATCGTTTGCTTCTGAAATGAGTGTGAGAACGCCTTACACCGCCACACAGTCCCCTTTTTGCCCCAGACAGAGCCTTCATCCTTGCCTGCTCTCCCTTAAAGCTTCAGGTTTCTTTTCTCTTGGATTTAAAAGTCTCCAGTTTGTGCCTGAATAGTGAATGCAGAACACTGTATCCAAGAAAAATTATTTTAATGAAGTTATGAGTTCGAAACATTCTGAACTGAGAATTTCAGTGCAATGTCATTAACTGCAGCTGTTGGCATAGGGAACAGCTGTAATCCTGGAAGTGGTGCTGCACCTCTTCTGTGTCTTATACTTAGTGACTTTCAAATTGTCTGTAGCATGTGCAGGGTTGGACAGAAAATAGCACCTGGAGAGGGACAATCAACTTGACCAGAAATTTCTTTTGAAGTCTTGGAAAGCCTGGTTTATTTTTAATCCAGGCAAGAACAAGTTTCTCTTAGATTATTGATCTAGCCCATGAGGTCAAGAACATTTGAAGCCAACAGGGACTCAATTTCTCACGAAAAGGACATTAATTTTCTATAATCAATTTATATGTAATAAATAGACATAATTTAAATAGTGAACATACTAGGATTGTAAGTTTTTAATAGCAATTACTAAGTGAAAGATGGATTCATTAAATGGGAAGAGGAGTCTGACTTCAAAACAAAACACAAATAATTCTTAATGAGGAACTTTTGCAGAATTTTTTTTGCAAAAACAGAAGCAAAGCAGTAGAGCATAGTTAAAATAAGTCTAGAAACAAGTGGGTTTCTGTCTCTATTTACAAATATTTGGTTCTAGCCAGATATGAACTGACAGGTTTCACTTCTCAGAAAATAGTTATAGACAGTAAATATTTTATAAACAGGGCAATATACTGCAAATCATGTTAAGATCAATTTAAATATAGTCAGCAATGTAAACTGAGTTAGTGTTGTAAAATATTGAATGAGTTTTGTAACTGCGTCTAGCAACATATAATATTGTATCTTTATTTGAAATGATCTTCAAATTGTATTTACAGTAGAAATAACTTTTAATAGCTCTAATTTGTTCTGTATATACGTTTCATCAAAGTCAAATTATATTAAGGAATTTTAAATCTTAGTATGAGTTTTATTTTTCTCTGATGCTCGAGTTTATATTGCACTGAATTATTTTGGAAGATAAAGTGATTGTAGAATTTACTGTAGAAGAATAGTCTTGAATATGTATACACTTGTCTCAGCAAAGGAAAATCTGTTCTATTTTTAGATATGCATGCTTTGATAAAGAGATATGAGAAATTAATACCCTTTCCACTTGAAAACCATTAGGAGGAGCTAATGTGGAAGCTAAACAGGAAAAAAGGTTTAATTGAATGTTGTGCATGAGAGTTTAAAGGACCCATTTTGGAGTATGTAGAAAATATTAGAAATTATTCTAAGTTTCCTGGCATTTTGGCTAAACAGGAGGTGGTGATCCACTGGGATCCCTCTGCTAAGAGGTTGAGTGTGTCCTTGGAGGAGGCAGAAGACTGAAGTGTTTATGGAAGATACAATTTTTATGTAAATACAATTTTAACACCAGGCCTGGATTTCAAGGGCAGAAGACCTACAGGGATGGAATTCCCAAGGGAAGAGGTTGGGATGAGGTTCTGGCACTTCCAGGGCTGCCATGCTGGGATGAGGGAGGCAGGTGGAGCTGCCTAACCCTGTGCTCTGAGCCTGGAGGCCTCAGTCTGGCAGTGCTCAAAAAAGGCCTTCAAGGAGAGAAGAATGTAACAATTCACTGGCTTGCAAGTTACTGTTGAAATTATGGTGAAAAAACTCCGTGCTAAATTTGGCAGTGGATTTTTTAAAAAATAGGATAAACACATAACTTTTTAAACCATGAATAGCCAATGTTGTTGTAGTGCAATTTGTGTAATGATGTTAAGCTTACAGAAGAATTTATTTGTAGGGAAAACTGTACTGAACACTTCTATTGCAAATGCAGATAGAGCCTGAATAGTACTTCCCATGCATGAAACAAAGAGGTAGGATTGCTTCATTTTCACAGAAAACATAAGAAAACAGAGAGGATAAACGGGACAAAAGAAATTGGTTTGCAGAAGGAGGTCCTTTCTTATTTAAATACAAGGGAAATTTCAACCACTCCACTGGAAGGCAGTGGAGCTGAAATGGATGTATAATGCTTGGCAAAGAATTTTGGATGGATTACACAGGAAACTGGAGCTCGCTGCTCTAAGTGAGCAGTCACTGCTACTTGAAAGCCTCTCAGATGAGCCGTTTCGGTGTCTGCAGTCCCTGGCAGCTCTGCTCCATGTCCCTGGGAACGCTCTGGAGGGTTTCATAGGTGGTTTCCTCCTCTTCATCCTCCACATTCTATCTGTGTGTTCTGGCCTTTCGGGAGCNATCCGTCCGATGTGGAATTTTCCCGGTAGTTGAGGCACAGCCACGAAGTTCTGCTTTGAAACGGGCCGGTGGATGGGGCTCTTTTGTTTTGGTGTAAGAAGATGATACATTTAACAAAAATATTTGGCTCCTTTTCCTTTTTTTATTCTTTTTATTTCCTTTTTTTTTCCCATCTTGGTGCCTTTCCTTTCNAATTATGGTGAAAAAACTCCGTGCTAAATTTGGCAGTGGATTTTTTAAAAAATAGGATAAACACATAACTTTTTAAACCATGAATAGCCAATGTTGTTGTAGTGCAATTTGTGTAATGATGTTAAGCTTACAGAAGAATTTATTTGTAGGGAAAACTGTACTGAACACTTCTATTGCAAATGCAGATAGAGCCTGAATAGTACTTCCCATGCATGAAACAAAGAGGTAGGATTGCTTCATTTTCACAGAAAACATAAGAAAACAGAGAGGATAAACGGGACAAAAGAAATTGGTTTGCAGAAGGAGGTCCTTTCTTATTTAAATACAAGGGAAATTTCAACCACTCCACTGGAAGGCAGTGGAGCTGAAATGGATGTATAATGCTTGGCAAAGAATTTTGGATGGATTACACAGGAAACTGGAGCTCGCTGCTCTAAGTGAGCAGTCACTGCTACTTGAAAGCCTCTCAGATGAGCCGTTTCGGTGTCTGCAGTCCCTGGCAGCTCTGCTCCATGTCCCTGGGAACGCTCTGGAGGGTTTCATAGGTGGTTTCCTCCTCTTCATCCTCCACATTCTATCTGTGTGTTCTGGCCTTTCGGGAGCACGGTACCGTGTCACCTCTGGTAGGTGCACGCAGAGGGGAATGGATAAGAAGGACTTTCAATCACTTAAAGGTAACACAACTGTACAATCCTATTGGTTACTCGGACATTTTCCGAGCCTCATGCTGCATGTCCTCGGAGGATCCCCTATCCCCGGAGGAGCTTGGCCGGCGCCGGCTCCTCTGGGGGAATCCCTGCCTTTCCCGGCGTGCCGGGGGATGCTCCGCGGGATGCGCCGGGCGGGGCCTGTCCTGG
>VXBB01008569.1:240047-271634 GCA_013399915.1 Illadopsis cleaveri
CCCTTTCCTTTCCCCTTTCCTTTCCCCTTTCCTTTCCCCTTTCCTTTCCTCTTCTTTTCAAGTACAAGTGGGGAAAAGGGGATGCTTTTGCCCAGGGGTACCTGGGTCTTTGAATCACGGCGGAAATCGGGAGGATTTGGGTGCCGGGCATCCTACGGGATCACGTTCCCATGACTTTTGCCTTGTTAGGGAGGAGACTGGGGCAAGCGAGGAGTGTTTTTATTTAATAGTCGAAGTGAACTGAATTCCTGGAGCCTTTCTCATGTTTTCTAGTGTTTCCGCCGATGATGTTAAAGTATGCACGTAGGGTCACGGTGTTTGAAAGAGTTGCTGCAGAAATGTCTCCCATAAATCCAGCCGGGGCGCAGGGCTTTGGGAAAACACACGGAGCGGATGCAGAGGCTGTGCTGCGCAAGACTGGGATGTTTAAACTGCACTGACCGTGTGTCCCCCTAGTGCAGACCCCGGGGATGGAATTTCAAGGACAGTGTAACTGAGGGGAAAAAAAAAAAAAAAAGGTAGAAAATATCCCCTTTCTGACTTTAGGTCAGTGCTCACCGAAGGGGGGCTTTGCAGTAAAGTTTTTTTGAGGTGTAGCTGTTCTGATACGTGAGGCAAACGAGTGTGCTGAGAAAACTGCTGACTAAGCTGTTTTACGGACCCAAGCGAAAGTTACACAATTCTACGCTTCCCCAGTGTTTTTTCTGTGAGGTGGAGAAACTCTGACTGATTTCCCTGCAAACAGGACTTAGATTTTTTTGAGCCGAGTGGTAATGACTGACTGGGGAGGAAGAACAGAAGTTTTGGAGCCGGAGGCTTTTAAACATGAACTGTTCATTTTGGTGTTAACTTGCTTTGCCCTGTCTGGAGACTGAGACTCACTGTTCTGTAGCTGTGAAAGAAGAAAAAGCAGTGGCTGAAGACAACACTTCATGTTGTTTGATTTGTGCAATGGGAGAAAATGCTGTGAGGAAAGATTAGCTGCCTTCTTGCCTCCATGTGTGAATGGAGGAGAACTGAGCACTGCACTCTGTAATCAGTTGTGGCTGAGTTTAGGGGTAATTTGTACAACAGGGAGTGTGACAGGGAGAGTTTACCTGATGCTGGAGTTGTACATGACACCCCTGGGAAAACCTGCTCCAAGGCAGGAACGAGGTCCTTGCTTCGTGCTCTGCTTTGATTGTTTTCCTTCTCCCTCATGAATATGTACTCTGTGTTATTTTCTATACTTCAAAAGTTATTGGGGTTTGTAAAGTTAATGGCCCAGCTTGCTGATGATCTCTGAATAGCAAGTTAATGTGGGTTTGTAAGTTAATCTGTGTGGACATTAACTCCAGCATGAAAACAGAGATGCACTATCCTGGGCAATGTTTGACTTTGTGTTTGGGTAAACAAGATCCCTCTAGTCCACCACTCCTTTTCTTCTGTTTTTGATTGGTATAAATACAAGCTGACGTCTTCTACTTCAGAAAAGCAGGCTGCCCATGTGTCTGTCTTAAAAGGCTTTTGGAGAGGAACCCAAATGAGGCTTTTTTTGGTGTCTGTGTTATGAGTTACACTTTCTGACATGACTGTAATCAGTTGCTATTAAAACTACTTCTATCTAAATAAACAAGGATTCAACTGGCAACATCCTCTCCTTAGTGCTAGTATTCCTGCAAGGGTTTGAGGCAGGGAGAAGGGGAGTATCCCACAGCTGAGGTGAGAGCTGTTCTGTCAGGAAATGTTCCTGACAGGTATCAGACAGTACTTTTCATCCTGATCTCATGGATTATACTCCAGAAAGGTATTGCCATATGTTTGTTGGGCACTAAAGCATAAGGCAGTTTTAAATGCAGATATAAAAACTGACTCAGAACTAAAACTAAATTAAAAAAAAAAGACTATTATGTTGTTCAGTAATTTTCCTAAATACACTATTTCTGTTAGCTTCCCTACCTTTTATTACTCACTCTGAGATTAGTGGCAAGAGTTTTGAAGTGTTTTTCTGCTCTGTGTATTCTTTGTGGCATTTCATCCCTCCCTTCCCTTGGACACTGCAAACACTAGCAGAGGACCAGGCTTAAACTTCTTTCTGACCACAGCCAGCTTAATATTTTGATGTGTGATCTGTGTGCCAAAGGACTCAGGCTTTTTTTTTTAATTATTTATTTTTTTTTTATTTTTAATCCAGAGACCCGCTTAATCCATTAAAAAAAAAAAAAAGAAGAAAAAGAAAAAGGCTGTTGCTATTACAGAAGTGGGACAGCCACACATAACTGCATGTCTGCTGCTTCTTAGTCCATTATAAATGTCTGTCTTTGCCCAGGGGGAGAAGAGAGGGAGAGGTTTGGGATGTTAAAGTACTTGCCAGAGCCCTGTACAGAGCTGCCGTGACCAGAGCACTTCTGTGGGATGTGCGTGTGTTCCTAATAATAACATGTTTCCTAAACACAGTTAAAAATTGCTTCAGTAGATGCAGTAAAATTCCATTAACTTAGTGACCTCCATAAGTACTGCAAATAACAGTAGATTTATTTTCCTGTCTCTTCTAGGCCAGAGCATTTTTTTTTTTAATTAAAAGAACCCAACAAACCTTCTGTATAGTAAAATGTCAGCTGGTGTCAATAAACAGTTTACATGAATCCCTACTGTCCCTTGGCTCTCCAAAATCTGCCTGTGGAGTGTCAGCTGTGCCATCACTGTGGTGATGCTGAAGAGGAGTGTGATTCAGAGGAGGAAGCAGGACTAGCCCAGGGAACTGAATGTGAGTGGGCCCTGTGGGTGTTGTCTTGTACACATGACAGGGACACAGTGAAATGGATTAAATATGATTTACCTATCTTGTCTATGCAGATAGTGGGAAGAAATTAGGTGCAACAGCACGGATCAAAACCCAACCCTCAGCTAAAAAACTTTTAAGGATCACAGGTTTGCAGTGAGCACTTTCTAACATTAAAAAAACAAAGACGTTTTCACAATACTGCTATGAGTAACTGTTTTGCTTTGAGAAAATACAATCATGTCTTGCATCACACCTTGCAGTCACCTCTTGCACACAAGTGATGTATCTTAGAAGGCACTGTTATATCCAGAAAGGAAGGGAATAAAAACACCTAGTAGTTGATATTGATTTCATCAGGCTTTTTGTTATTTCTTCTACAAAAAATGAGCTTTCTTCTGTTGAAGATGTTTGCTAAAGCATAGAGAACCATTTTGTGTTTCTCAGGATTTAATCCACTTCTAATTTGAGCTAGTAAAACTGTTCCTACTGTCTTTGATAGCAGCCTGTGTCTTCCTGAGGGTTTTTCAGGCCATCCCATTTGTCAGCAAATGGGGCATGGGCAGGGGTCCACCCTGTCCTGCCTTCTTCATTCCCAGCCTGGAGCCCAAAGATGCACAGAACCACAGGCCACTAGATGTGTGTTAGTGAAACCTGGGGCAATCTATCACCTTCTGAGATGGGGAATCTGCCCAGTAGACAGGAAAACACTGGACATCCAGGATGGAACTCTGCTGGGTGTCACCTGCAGGAACTGACTGAGGAGTTAGAACTGATGTACCCAAGAAAGATGCTCAGGCTTGTGTTGAGTACTGCTGTTTGTTATTCTTACAGATATGCCAGAGATAAATGTGTTTTTTATCACTTTGGTTACATTGAAAGGAAAAACAAACAGGTTCTAAGTGTACTTGTATACAGCTCTTCTTTATGTACCAGAATTATGCAGAGTTTGTGGTGTGATGTAAGATATTATTTCATCTTCCTGAAACAAAATAGTTACATGTAGCTGTGTCTTGGGAAAACTGCTTTTTATGTTAGAAAGTGTTTGTTGCAAGCCTGTGATCCTTGGATGTTTTGTAGCTGGAGGCTGGTTTTTGCCTGACTTCTTTCTCCAAGCTGTTATGTTCATTGGTTCATGTGTTCTGTAAGGTGTCTGGATATGGGCTGAGTCCCAGCAGTGCAGAACCTGCTGAAAGAAACCTCACAGTTCCTCTCAGGTGAGAGAGATGGCCTGTGGGGTGAGAGGACCTCTGCTGCTTTTTGCAGCTTCAGATCTGCATTCCAGTCTGTTTCCCGATGGCACTTAAATTGATTCTCTATTTTAGTTTCCTTTTTTTTTAAAAAAAAATATTATTTTTAGTTTATTCTATTTAGTTTATGTTGTCTCATTCTGAAAGTTATGTTCCTGATAACAAGCTCTGCAGATAAATCCTTGAGAGGAATGATGGTGCAGATCCCAAGTGGCTGTGCAGCTGTGATTTGTAATAATCTCTCAATCTCTTTAGGAAATACCTAAAATAAAATCATACAGACACTTCCAGTTAAATGTCTCTAGCTTTTCTGCCTTGATTCCTATTCCCACTAAGAAAACAGTGAAGGACAAAGCTGATGTGACTCACCCGTGGTGATGTGACTGCTGGAGTGGGGTGAGGGAGGGTGTGGGAATCACGGCTCACTGTGTATGGGAAGAGTGGTGGAAGCTGATGGTGTTACACACAAGGCCAGTCATGCATGAAGTTTTGTTGTCTTTTCGAGGCAGTTTTGGAATGACTTCACATCTGAGTGTTAGGGAAGGACTCCCAGAATGGATCTGCACATGAAAAGGAATTTTTTTACAGTGTGTAACAGTTGAGGTTTGTGTGATTATCCGTGGCAAAATGGGAATTGTTTTGAGTAGCTGTGCTGAATTTTCACATACAGTGGAAGATCCTCACCATCCAACCTTCTCCTCTTGTCAGCAAGAAGAGCTACTTCTTTTGGGAGGATCCACTTCAGCCGCAGCTGAGCAGGCTTGAACGGTTACCAGAGATGTGACTCTGGCTGCTTTTCTTTCATTTTCCATTGGGAGCTTCCCATAGGTTTTCCCTCCTGTGTGAATCTCATATCAGCTCACAGCCTTTTAAAGCATGAGGCATGACCCTGAGGGGAAGATGAGTTGGAATTTCCCTGGTGCAGTGGCTGTAGGATCTGTCCCTGGCTGGATTCCAGATGCTCTCCCAGTGTGCAGGGACCAGCAGTGCTGTCACCATCGGTCCCTGACCATGGTGGGGAGTCCCCCACACCCCAAACCCTGTGACATCATCCTCACTAGAGAGTATTTCAGGCTCTGCCCGACTCTTTTCCCTGTCAAGGAAAGTAAGTGTTGTCTCTGCTTGGGAATTGTGATAGGTTATGTTGATACCCTTAAAAATGTCAATTTTTTCAAGCTTGTGCCTTCAAATACCCACCACCTGATTTGCAAACCCCACATGACTGAGGCAGGAACAAGCAGCAGTGAGAGGTGTTTGCAAGAGCTGGGCCTGCCTTTGCTCTGGGGATGTGCACACTGTCAAACGCTGAAAGCTTTAATTCCTCCAGTTCTTGGGGCCAAGAGTAAGGAATTCCAAATTAAACAGATTAGCTGCAAGCTCTGAACTTCTCCCAGCTGTGCCTATGCCCCAGAGAGTGAGCAATGTAAATAAAAGGTCACATTGCACTTTGAAGTCGGTGTATTTTTGACTATTACACCAGTTCCTTATTTTCTAAAATGAGTAATGCAGTGGGAGGCTTATTCCATATCCCAAATACAAGAAAATGCCAAGAAATTCCTATTTTCCATCAGCTGTAGCTTTTGCTTATGTTTATTTCAGAAGTATAGACTGGATAAAAAAATTTATGTATATCTAGGATAGAAAAAGCAGAGTTAAATAGAAGTGCAGCCACACGTAGTATCAAAGTAAAATTTGAGGCAAATCATCATAAATCAAGCAGTATTTTATGTAGTTGCACTTCAAGTTGTTTGGTGTGGTTTTTTTTTTTTTTTTTTTTTTTTCCAGAGTTAAGTAATAACCAAAACAGTGACATAAAGAATATGGCTGTAAAACACAGAGATAAATCTGCCATGTTTTACTTGGATATCACAAGGGCTTAGAAACGTTTAGGGCGTTTTATATACCATATGTGCTTTATTGCTTAAACTGCAGAGAATTTGTACTTCCCTGTGAGACTGTTGCACTCTGTGGCAAAATGCTTGAACAATTGTCTGGGTGTTTGACAAGGAACAGCAACAACTCACGGTGTGGTTATGGGACAGCTTCACCACAGCATGCACAGGATGCAGAGCTTTGCATTAAATTTCTATATGGCCTGTATGCAACAGGGAACCTTGCTCCTGGAAATAAAATTGATGTGTAGTAGTGTATGGGGTCCATAGTTTTTCTGGAAGGGTGGAAATAAAGTGACCAGGCACTGTCCACAAACAGAGCAGCTCATGTGAAGAGATCAGCTTATTTTGAAGGGATTATTTAACTCTTTTGTCACACTGTATGCAGATAAATCTGGGGTGTTTTTTGAGCTTGGAGCAAGTAATGAGGCTGGTGTTTACTCAGTAAAACTCCATTGAACAAGTGGCACACATAAGGTTCGTGCTTGGGTATTGCAAAGAGAATTTGTTTAGAGGATGTGTAGCTTAACAGTTAACTTAACAGCTTAATTCTGGAGCTAGAGAGGCAAAAAAGAATGTATTTATAAAATTATGCTTTTCTGTGTGTTGGGAGTGTGAATACTGTCTATTAAACACTGCATTTACTTGCTTTATGCTTTGCAGATGGGAGGTGTTTCCCTGGTGTTCCTCATTACCTGACCCCATGCCTCTCCAATATTTTAAGAGGACCTTTGTGTTTGAACAAAGGGGACATGCTTGAGGGTTTTAATTGGTGTCAAATTTCAGGGAAGAGCCCTGAGAGTGAGATGTGCAGGGGGTCCAGTCATGCACTGTGCTGGTTCAGTGCTGCTGCTGTGAGAGGTGACAGGAGGTCGTGCTGTCAGCGTGGTGGGGACATTGCTGATGACACGTCAGCATCCTCAGCTCACAGAGGACCCAGGTGCATCTGGATTAAAAGTGCCAAAGCCAATACCTGGAGTTACACCTTCGAGTGAGCAGGGAGTTATTATTAGTGCTCAGTGTAGGAAGAGGTAACAATATCCCCCAGCAAGGCAGGAAAGTTGAGCCATATTTTTGCTGCAGATTTGATCTGGGATTTCTGAAGCAACAAAGGACCCAGTGATAGCTACAGCCTATGAAATCTCTCAATAATTGGATAGGATTTCTCTTCCTTCCACTCTCAGGGTATTAAAATGAAGAAATTAAGCTGCAACGACTGCTCATTAAATGCTGAGGGACTGTGTTAATCTGATAAATGAGAAGATTGTTGTCAGGCAGAAGAGGATGAATTGAAACGAGTTGCAACTTTTGGGTTCACTGGAATTAATGTACCTAGGACTAACTGTTATTTCAGCCAGCTTTTTTTTTGGCAGTTTCAATATTTTAAAAATGGTATTTCCTGCCTCATATCTCAACAAGATACCACACGTGCTTGTAATTTAAATGTCACAGGCCACATAACATGTGTGTGATCAATGGTATCTTGTATCATTTTCCTTTTACCCAAAGCATTTAGGTTACATTTATGTGGGTCCCATGGGGGACCTTTGCTTTTTGGACGCAAAACATATCCATCCTGAAGCCTGAATTTTATTTTGGTTTCAAGGAAGAACGTCCCAGTTCATAGGAAGGAATTTGGAGCATGGTTTAGGACAAAATAGAAATTGAAAGCATTATTTTATTGCTTTGTGCAGATGTAAAAGAATCAGAGAACAAATGATGTAGAACAGCGTAAGACTGATTTTTTTTTTAAATACTAGATGAGTGGTGCTATCCTTAACACACAAGAGGCTGCATTTCCTTTTATTAGCATGTTATTATCCAATCACCTTGTAAAAATCCATTTGGGCTTTTTTCTCCATTTCTAGTAGTGATTTTTGGGGATCAGTGAGCAACAGTAGGGGAACCAGTATCTATTTCAACACTTCTTGCATGTGTGTTTATGTTATCATCAGCATCTTTTTTCTTTTAAAAATCTCCCACGTAACTGCAACAGCAACAAGAGCTGAAAGCTATAGCCTCTGGCAGGTACATTGAGGGTATTGTGACTGCAGAGGAAAGTGGTTTTTTCCACTTTTTTCCATCTGTGAAAGTGGTTTTCTTCATTGACACTTACTGACTGATGTTAAATGTTTGGCAGGTGGAGTTCAAACATTTTTTTTTTGTAACGGGAAAAAGAGCCCTGCCAAATAATCTGCAACATCACATTTTATAAAGGGAATAGTAACAGACGAGGAAAAAAAACCCCCAAACATCTGGGAATAATAAAGGACACTGAAAAACTCCATTTCTAACAAGAAAGGGAAACAGTCTGCAAATGTGTTCCTTATTGTAAATGCTGGATTTTATGACTTCTTTTCCATTGGTGCATCTCAGTGTTGTGTGATTTGCCCCTTGAGCATGGCTATGGCTACACTGGAGGGTTGTGGCAGCACCCCCAGAGCCCCTGTGCAGAGAAAGCCTTCTCTCCCATCCACAGTGTGTTTTTTCTCTCTCTGGCCATTCCTTATCTCTTGTAAATGTCAGAGGAGTTTTTAATGGCAGCTTTTGAGGCTGTTTCCTTGTGCTTTTTTGTCTACCAGGCTGCCCCAGTGTTCCAGGAAAAAGCCATACTCAGAGTTAGCATCACATTAGCTGCTCTTAACAAATGAGGCTTTGAAAAACAGGGCTGAAAACTTTGAAACTTCAGCTCTAGAAATAATTAATGCTGAAAGAGCCATGGTGGCAACCAGAGGGAGAGGAGGAGAAGGGTGTGATATGGGAGGAAAAAATGATGACCAAGTCAGAGACCAAATAGCTGTGATTTTTCTTTCCATTGCTGCACTTTATGATGAAGTGATTGTGTGGGTGAAGGATACACTGGTCGTTGTGTGTGTCTGAGCTATGATAGTAATTTGTACTTGTTTGCTCCTTTTCTCTCTCTCTTTCTGTAAGTGGTGATTAGAGTGCTTATAAAATAACTAGCATAGTGCAAATATCTTTCTGAACAAAAAGGTCGAGAGTTCAAAAACTAATGAAGGATCAGAGTCCTCCTCTGTTAAGAGCTCTCCGTTGCTCAGAGTAGGCAGACTGTGCCACGGTTTATGGCACTTTCTTACTGGCTACAAACTGCCCCAGAAATAATGCAGTAATGATGAAAATAAAGACTTGTAGCACAAGTTTCACTTGGCTGAACTGTAGCATGTCTAGAAGTGAACTGTCCTCTAAATATTACAGATAAAGAATGGCTTTTATTGTTATGTGATTCTGTAGTGCTGTGCAATTAAGCAGCCTGGCTGTGGCTGTCTGTGCATGAAGGGCAATAGCTTTAAGTCATCATTAGCTGACCTTAATTAACAGAGTAATGTACATGCAGGTGGTTTTTGTCTATATGAACTCCGCCTTCCTTGTGCTTTCAGGCAAACGTGGATGTGTTCTGACAGAACAAGAGTAACTTTCTATTAAATGAGCGATGTTTATATGTACCCCCGTGGTGTTTCATTGTACTCGATTCCTCCTCAGGCATTGGCAATTTTTTGCTTGCTCCCTCATCAGGCAGGAGCAGTGGGGAGGAAAAACTTTGGGGACAACATGCTCTGCATAAGGATGCAATGAGCATTTAAATTTCAGTGCACAATTTAGAACCACGATGGCAAGATTAATGGTTTACTGGTTGCAGTCCTGCTCGGAGGACATCCAGCTGAGCCCTTTACCAAAGACACTTTGTTTGATGAAGTGTAGTTTATTAATTGGTTTAAAGACCTGTCCTTTTTCTAGGCCAGCAGCCAATTCAGTGCTTGGCAGATGTGAGTGTTGTTACTTGGCCTTGACTTGTGTTTCATCAGCATTTTGTCTGCGGTGGAGGCTTGCAGTCTACTCCTCATCAGGAATGTTCTGCTCATCCTTAGGCCTAATTTCTTATCTATATGTATAATGCCTTTCCAATACTTCCTTATAACGTGCCCAGTCTCCAAGAGTGTAAGCCTGGGTTGAAGGAAGATGTAGTGAGATTCCTGCCCAGGTCTGGCAGGCATCCAGGGTTTTGCCGTGGTAGCAGCAGCATGTGTACCTTTGCCATCAGCACTGAGTTGCTACAGCTTTTCATCAAAAAAATAAGCCCCTCTCTCCCTCCTGATTCTATTTTTGGAAACAGCTACACCATTCTTAGTAAAATGCTGGTTTTTCTGATGGGTGAAGGAGGGGAAACCTTATCCAGAGCAGATGCCCAGTGGAAAATTTTGAATATGGAAAATCTCTGTCTATATTTGAAATGATGCATAAGCTGTATAGTATTATGTTTTATAGTATGAAGCTGAAAATATTATTCAAGCAGTCCTGTACTGCTGTGGGGCATTCTGCTCTCTCTGATTGAGAGGCTCTGTACATCAGATGCTCGGAACAGCTCGTAGAGCTTAGAACTCCCTTCAGTCCCCAACCTGGGAGAGCAGTGGCAATTCACAGGCAGTTTATCTGTTTCTACACAGCTATCTCAGATTATACATGCAAAACAAAATACACTGGATTTGTAAGCTGCTTGCAAATTTGAGCTTTGTGTAATTTGAGCTTTGTGTGATTTGAGTTTGATTTGAATCATGTTTGTTGTTTCTTCATAGATGGCGTGCAGGTGTTGCGCTGTGCAAGTGCCTCAAGTGTCTCCTACAAGATGTGTTCCCCAAATCCAGCAAACTGGGTCACCTTTGATGATGAGCCTCTCTTCCAGTCACCTCAGAAACTGCTTGACAAGCAGAGTAGTTGCAAACCAAATGGCCTTAAGCTCAACCTGTCCAGTGTTCATGAGTCTTCAAGTAGGTCATCCTCTACAGGCAGCACTCCGCTCTCATCTCCTGTAGTTGATTTCTACCTAAGTCCTGGACCCCCCAGCAACTCTCCACTTACTACACCTACCAGAGACTACCCGGGAAACCCCTGCATTCCAAAGTCTGGGATTCACATGCTTTATCCCATCCCTGAATGGCCATCAAATATTAACCCTCCTCCATCCCCTGGGGTTTGCTCATCCCTAGCCTCGCAGAAACCGAGCAGCCTTCCTCTGAACCCCTCACCTAATGACCATCCAGGTAAGACTTTGGTCTCCAAATCAGCAGATGAAGGAAGCCCTAACCCACCAGGAAGCTGTGAGGAGCTGGTTCCAGGACACTTCCCGTATATCCACAGTGACTGTGCTTTTTCCAGTCCTTTTTGGAAGGAAGAGTGCTCCCTCAGCATGTCGCCAACTAATGTTAGCATGCACAGGAAGGACAAAGTGCTTGACAGGAGCGGGTGTCATCCTAGAGACAAAGAAACCTGTCATGATCAGAAAAGCCTCAACCAGGGCTCCTTCAGTTACATCTGTGAGAGGCTTGAACACCTGCAAGCTGACAGCTGTGAGGCTGTGGAAAACCCACCCATCTCCAGCACCCACATGTGGCACAAGCTCTCCCCCACCATCCCACGCAGCCTTTTCAGGAGCCAGAAATCAGATGGGTGGCCATTCATGCTAAGGATTCCTGAAAAGAAGAACATGATGTCGTCTCGGCAGTGGGGCCCTATTTATCTGAGCGTCCTGGCTGGAGGGGTGTTGCAGATGTATTACGAAAAGGGCCTGGAGAAACCTTTCAAGGAATTCCAGCTGCAGCCGCAGTGCAAGCTGTCCGAACCCAAACTGGAGAGCTACAATGTCTCAGGAAAAATCCACACTGTGAAGATCGAGTGCGTGTCTTACACGGAGAAGAGGAGGTACCACCCCAAAGTAGAGGTGATCCATGAGCCGGAGGTGGAGCAGATGTTAAAGCTGGGCACCACGGATTATAACGACTTCACTGATTTCCTCGTGACAGTCGAGGAGGAGCTCATGAAACTTCCTACTATTTCCAGACAAAAGAGGAATTATGAAGAGCAAGAAATGACTCTGGAAATAGTGGATAACTTTTGGGGAAAGGTCACTAAAGCAGAAGGAAAACTCGTAGAAAGTGCAGTCATCACACACATTTACTGCCTGTGTTTTGTGAATGGCGGTGCCGAGTGTTTTCTAACCCTGAACGACCTGGAGCTCCACAAGAGGGACGAGCGTTACTTTGAGAAGGAGCAGGAGAAGAAGTGGATTGATATTCTTGACTGCCATTTCCATAACTGTGTCAAAGCACAGGAATTTGAGCAATCACGGATTATTAAGTTTACACCCCCGGATGCCTGCAGGGTGGAACTGATGCGTTTCAGGACACGCTACAATGGGCAAGACCTTCCCTTTTCTGTGAAGGCTGCAGTGGTGGTTCAGGGGGCATACATTGAACTTCAGGCTTTCATAAACATGTCTTCAACTGCTCAGATCCCGACACGTCTATCCTCTGTGAAATACTGTGAAAATGTTATGATACACTTTCCTGTTCCCAAACAGTGGATCAAAGCACTTTGGACCATGAACCTCCAAAGGCAGAAGTCCCTAAAAGCAAAAATGAATAGGAGAGCATGCCTTGGGGCTTTGCATGAGGTTGAATCTGATCCTGTAATCCAAGTCTCGGTTGGAACAGCAAAATACGAGAGTGCCTACAGGGCCGTGGTGTGGAAGATTGACAGGCTTCCAGATAAAAATTCAAGTAAATAATCTGTGCTGTGGGCTTGGGTGTGTGGCTTCACTGGGTTTATGCTTGTGTACCTCCATCAGCTGTTGTGGTTTGGGTTTTTATCTGTGAGATGCTGTTGGTAGAAGCTGGGGTAATCTTTTAGGAAAAAGAGAATACAGACTTACCAATTCCTTTAAACTATGTTTTTGTAACCATATTATTTAATGGAGGCAGATGTACTGTCAGTCATGTCAAGTGTGTGGTATCATGGAAGCAGAGCTGATCATTCTGAGTAAATCTCAAGTCTGTAGTAGGAAGGCTGAGGGAAGGGTTTATGCTTCCCATATACCAGCTAGGCAATGGGTGGGATGGGAGCAGAAGTTGGTAAAATGATCTGTTCACCCAATATCACACAGCTAATAGAAATGGTGGTATTGTCACTGCTGGGTCTTGGCTTTCTAGCATCTACCACATTTAAGAAATGGTAGGTATGATACAGAACTAGAAGGCGCTGTGGTTAAATTTGCTGTAGGAAGGCAACTGTGCTTTTGCAAAGGCTGATTTCTATTACCTCTTTCATGGGTTTGTGCATTGAGATTGTGCATTCATGGCAATAACTGCATTGACAAAAAATGTCTCCTACTTTATTCCCATTTCTTTCTGGTGGTGGTACCTCACTGAAAACTTGTAGCAGTAAAAGCAGCTATGTTTTAATTGCACATGTGGAAGTAGTTTACTGTAAAGGAGAAAATATGACTTTTTGAAGAAGAAAAATATAAATATTTGGGTTCAAAATTCCAATTTTTAGTCATGTTACCAGTACCTTTCTAAAGGCATAGTATTTTTCTAAAGGCATAAAAATTCTTGAGGAATACAATGTCATGCTTCAAGTTCTGTAGAGTGAAGGCATTTGATCCTTTGCATTATGTGTACCTGAGGCTTTGGGGATCTGTGTAAGACAAGGGCACCTGTTAAAGCATTTAATGTAAAATATCTGTAAAATCTGTACTTTTAAAAAGGGGGGTAAGTGAATGTTACTAACATATGGATTGTCCTAGTCTTGTATTATCCTGTCTGGGCTAACTGCCTCTTTAAAATGTCCAGAAAAGATTTTACCTTCTTAAGTCCCAGTTTCAGGCATTCTACTACTAAGCCAGGACTATGCAATGACAGAGAGAGGGAAGTTAAGGGCATGGGCTGGGGAGACTGGAAAATGGATGGGGAGGGCAGAGGAGTTGACGGAGAGATGTAGAAGAGCGAGAAGGCAGATGATGATTCTTCAGGTCTTCAAAATCCCAGTTCTGTGCTCCAGGTTTCAGAGATTTGCACCATGTTGCTATGACCCATGTGTATTCCCAAGGTTTACGGGACTGTTTGGGTAGCTTTTAGTATTCTTTGCTAGTTAATGTAGTTTTGCTTCTGTAAAATCAAGTCAGCAGTTTAGGCAATTTTAAAGATTATAAGTCTTCCGAATTTCCTGAAGTTTTTCCACCTGAAGATTTGATATGCGCAATTAACTTCAGATTTAAGTTATTTGAAATGAAGAACTGGGGTTTTTTTGAGGCATTCCGCAGCTTTACATTATTTTCTACCAGTAGCTTAAACTTCTGACATTTGAATTAACTCCTTTAGCTGAGATCTGCAGAATCATTTGTCTCTGTGAAATGTTCGTGCATTTGAAAAAACATTTTGGTAGTAATACTGCCCAGTCAAATTTTAAACCTCTTTATCAAGTGCTCTGTACACAGTTAAGAGTTTAAAAATAAGAGTTGTGCCAAGGCATGCCAAAAGTCTGGAGACAGTCAGACTAATAGAAATATGTAAACTTTCATAATGTGTTTACCGCAGCTGGAAAAGTATGCCGAAGATTTTGCTTTCAAAAAGCCTTTGTCCAAGGCTTCTCAAAAAANAACCCTTTGTCCAAGGTTTCCAAAAAAAAAAAAAAAAAAAAAAAGGAGAAGGGAAGGTTGCCTGCAGTTATTTTGTGGCTCCATTTATAGACATTGAAATATGTTAATATCCACTGGATTCTACTAAAGGGTTTTCTTGGAAAAGTGCTGGCCAAGTGAGCTCAGTAGGATCTGCAAGAAACAACAGATTTTTAAAAGCAGCCTATGCCTATTCAGATATATAGATGTTATGTTTGGAGTCAGAATTTTAGCATTATTTAAAAAAAAAAGAAAAAAAAAAGGAAAAAAGCAATAGGCTTTAAAGGGCTGATCCAGTGAAATTTCTGCAAATTGAGTCTTCGTTTCTGAAGTTGGGGCTCTGTGTAAGGAAATGCAGAACATGTCATGATTTTAGCACAGGACTGGGGCCAGACTTTGCAGTGAGAAGCCGTGTCAGCTGCTTCCCAGGGAATTCCCAGGGAGCAATGGAGAGACTAAATTGTAAAGCACCGTGCTTTAATCACTTGCTGTGTAAATTTGAGCCCTGTGATATTTCCTGCTAGGACACCTCCATCCTCGAGCCACTGTATAAAGCAACAGTTCTTTGGCTGATCATTTCTTCTTTCATTCTGCATCATGGAGCCACACTGAGGAAGCAGAGACTGAACAAGACAGCAAACTGGAACTTGAGGAGGTTGTGGCTGCTGGCAGCCTTGTTACTGCTTTTAGCATCTGTCCATGAACTCTGCTGTGGGAGATGATGTGGTTCCCAGGAACCACCAGGTGCTGCTTTTCTTATTTTCTAAACTGCCCAGGTGGAAACTCAAAGCCATGGCTTTGTCAGGTGGGCTTCATCCCTGCCCAGCCACCTCCTGGCACTGGCACCACTGTGAACTGGTACTGTCCCACTCCTCTATTTCCTATGCACTTCTCCCAGCAGGCTGCATAAATGTACCCATTTAGACATAGCTGCAGGAGTTACTAACTTCTAACAACCCTAATGTATGTAAATCTGTTCTTAGTAATTGTTTATGTTTCCATGTTCAAAGTAAGAGCTTTAGAACTGGGCCTATTTTGGTAAGAATAGAATTATTATATAACTAAGATAACCAGTACGTTATTTTGGCTTTGCTTCATGAACCTTTCTCAGATCAAGGTTTTTTGATTGCTACTTATACAGGTGAAAAAGGGCTAAACAATGTTAATAAGTGCAAAGTTAGATTATTAATTGCTTTTGAAATGCTATATGAATGCTAAATGATATTTGGAATCTAGTTTCGCCGTTTTACTGATCTTTTGTTGGTTTGTTTTGGCTTTTTTGTTGGTATTCTTTGGAGACAGAGAGCAAGAGTTTGGAATGCTTTTAGGAAACGAGCCAGATTTTCAGATTAAGGCAGACTAAAATCTCTCAATTCACAGAAGTCTTAACAAGTTGCATAGACACCTAAACTGCAGGGTTTCTGTCTCATAAGTTAGATAGTAAAAGCTCAGGAATCTCCCCAAATTTTTCTGGTTGCCTCTCAGGAGTGGTTTGATTTCATCAGTCCAGGTGGTCATGCATCAACAGTGTCTAATGGGCCACTTTTTGGATAGCTGGGCTTGAATATGTGATCTTGAATATGTCAGGGCTTTGAGTATGTCACCTTAGCACACTGTGCCTGCTCCAACCCACCTGTCTTTCCACACTACCACCTTTTCTCTCCTTCTGGCCAACACCTGGCTTTTTCAGCATGACAGTTTATTTTGCAAAAGGATCTTCTACACACAGCCTCTCTTTCTTCTTCTAACTCCAGTGTAACACAAGGCCTGGGAAGCAGTGATTTCATGGAGCAGACATGACAAGAACTGCTCAATGTTAGATGAAAACTAAGGTGACGTTCACAGTCTTCCAAAAGGCTGGTCAGCCACTTTGTTTGACAGCTGATGGAAAGAAGTTGCTCTCCTAGCAGAGCCCAGCAGTGGCAGAAGAACTTCTCCACATGTGAAGGGGTGAGTACCTCTCTCTGACATTGGTGTTGGTACAAGAGACAAATGGGCTGGGGAGAACCCTGTATTTTAGGAAAAGGCAAAAATGTCCAATGGAGGCTGCTCCAGAGGACCCAAGGCAGTATCCTTATCCAAATCCCAAACCTGTTGTCTCTGCCTTTGCAGGTTACCACCTAAGGAAAAGGAGGCACCCCAGAATTCACTGCATCCCAACACCAAGACCACCTCATGGCTGTAAGTCAGCTGGAGTATAAACCCAGAGGTTTCTTTGGATAGTCCCAAATCCCAACTATGCCATGTCAAGCAGGAAACCTTCAGTAACAGCCCAAGAGGTATGGCTCATCTATGCCTGGACTCAAGTGGACATCTGTTATCCAACATTCACCATCCAATATCTGCCCAGGAAAATTCCAAGCAGTGTTTATTTCTGGATTCCATTTCTCAGAAGACAAAATATTTTGCTAGACAGTTCTCATTGCTATTTGTTTCTTCATAGGCCTCTCCCCCAAAAAACCCCAGGAAGATTCTGAATTTGATCTCCAAAAGCCCTTAGATCTACTCTGGTTGCCTTCTACAACAAATTAACTACAAGCAACAAACCCTTTTTCCTCAGATCCTTGACTAACCACAGTCCTGAAGGCAGAGAGTGCCTTTTCCCTGGCCAAGACATGCCATGCCATCTTGGTGCTGCAATTCCTTCTGTCCTCCCCAGGATGCTTCACTTGTGGCTGGCACTGTGCAGTCTGTGTAGCCCAACCCAAGACACAGCACAAAGGGCAGGTCAAGTAAATTTGTTGCCAGGCTGCGTCCTGGCACTACCATGGGAGAGGAGAGCAGGTCCTAGGAGCCAAAAGGAGCACACTTCAATTGGGATGACATCTTGCAGTTTGGCTCTGGAACAGGATGTTCCTCATGGTGTCCTGTTGCTGGGATGATGAAGGATTCAAGGATGGAGAAGCCCACATCAACAGAGGCTCATTCCACCGTGTCCAGGCAGTCTGGAAGAGGGACTGTGGACCAAGAGAATGTTAGTGCAGGAGAAATGGCCTTGGACACAGCAAGAGGTGACCAGCAGCAGATCATGCACAAGGCTTACATCACAGAGATGCAGAGATCTGCCTGTCCCTGGGTGTGTGAGTGATGAAACACTATCTCCTCCTCACACTTGTTCTGTGCTCCAGCTTCATTCTCAGGACGTGGGCAGGTGGCTGTAATCCTTATTTCTGACTTTGTTCCCTCCTCTATTTCCATAATAAAATCCCTGATGTTACAGTTTTACTTGTCTCTGTGTTTTGTGTTGTTGTCCTGAGACTTCAGCCACATGCTGCATGCCCCTGGCATGGCACTCCTTGCCAACTGGGGATCTTCGTGCTCCAGTGCCTTGCAGGACCCTCTCCTGAGGTGTGCCAAGAGGTCTGTGTAATGTTACAGGGAAAACCTGCAGCACAGACAGGCATCCAGCCCAAGGCTCCTAGGAGCAATGGATGTGCAGCTTTTTAATTTATTTTTGCCTTACAAAATGCCTGGGAGCCTGTGGATGTGGAATATTAGCATGATTTTTCCCATGGGATGGATAAAGCTCAGTTTATGTTAACTCCTTCTTCAGTATTTCCTTAATTCTATACAAAATTGATTTCTGTCACTGGAGGAAGTCAGTGCATAAAGAATAGGACATTTTTTCCTGAACTTCAAGATTCCATTCAGTGTAATGGATGAAAACCAAATATACACTGCCAGGCTTGCCTTTGACAAAATACAGGCAATCCTTTCTCTTCTTTTATTTTTTTTCCTGCCTGCAGCCAAAACATAGTTAGTTGTCTGTGCTGATGATTAAAATCCTGGAGAGAAGGAGAAATGCAGAACTGCTACGTTTTGCCCTGAAGAATTTGGAGAGGACTCTTTTCATTTATTAAATTGTATTATCCTGCTTTCACACACGTAGTCAGTCTGCTGACTCCAGGTGCTTTGGGAAGCAGGCTTTCACATTGGTGTTCTTGTGTGCCAGGAGAAGTGCTTGCCCTTATCATTGTCACATGTAAGAAATGCTGAAGCAAATGATCCTTAGGATTATCCCTAGGATGATCAAAGTAATTCAGAATATGCTGTACAAATTCTGCATGAGTCTGTTTTATAACATCACTGTTATTTTTTTTTAGGAAATGGGGTATGTTCTTTTCCTAACTAGAGAGGGACTCAAGGTAGCCTTTACCCTGGCAGGTGGGATGTATCTTGTTTGAGCAGCACTCTGAGCTGCACCTTTATCTTCAGGCCGTGGACATACTGTAATAAATGATGGTACACAAAATAGCTGTAGTACTTGAAATAAGCACTGCAGTAAAATTTCTTCAGCAGAGAGCTCTGGAAAGGGGGTTATTGGACACAGGGCAGCCTCTCTGCCTTGGCTACACTGGGACCTTCCAGTTTTTGTTTTTCTGTGAGAGTAAGAAATGCATTTTTAAGGGAAAACTGAGATTCCATCAAATAGTTTGGATTTAGCAACAAAGCCCTACATTTGTAATATTCTCTCAATGAGAAGCTGAAAGGATGTGGTAAATCTTGTGTAAATTAATTTGTAAAATTGCAATGACTCTGACGAGTGTGCTGAAGCAGACAGAAAATGAACAAGGGGCCACCTTATGCCCAAGTAGCAAAAGATTATAGATAGAATAGCCTTGTATCATAACAACAGCTCTGTGTTTATAAAAGGTAAAACTGTGCTCTCTTGCTAGGAAATGAACCTAAACAAAGGAAACATAATTCGCTAATGGTGTGGTGGTTTTCTTTTCCAAGGTTTGGATCATCCACACAGCCTGTCTTACAAACTGGAACTGGCATCAGACCAGGAGATACCATCTGACTGGTACCCATTTGCTACTGTCCAGTTTGTTGTTCACGATACTTGTGCCTCAGGAACAGAAGTGAAGTCCCTGGGCATAGAGAGCGATCTGCAGCCCCAGAAACACGTGATTCAGAAAGCTTTTTACAATTGCCAGGTATTCTCAGGACTATGCTTTCCATGTTTTCCTCCTCTTCTCCCTCCCTGCTACCCCATGCAGTATTTGAAAAGCAAATGTGCTTTGTATTCTAAACATATCTTGCACGTACTTTTGATAATGACTTTGAGCAAAAGAATCATTAAATAATAATTCCTTGTCTGATCAAAGATGAGACTGAAAAATAGAACTGTGAATGCAGCTTTGTTGTTTTTTTTTCCCTCAGTTGAGCTATTTTTGGGAGTAGTGGTTTTGAAATCTGTTGGGTCTGAAAATATTTTGATTTTATGTCAAAGCTTTTTTCAATGCTATTGCTGCAGTTCACACTTTCAGTGTCCAATTATTTGCTAATTCTACCTGCTGTTTTTTGTTTTCTACCTACAGGTTGAAATTGAAAAGAAGTGGATTAGGCTTGATGGAGAAGACCCAGATAAGGCTGGCAACTGCCTAATGCAATGAGAGAGGACAGGAGGCACCGTCATAGGATATCAATTTACATAGGAAATTCTATTGTTAGAAGAAGCGCAGTGACCTAGTTTAGGGTAAACACAGTCATTGAATTTTTTTTAGTGCTTATGGGTTTGAGTTTGTAAATCAGTACTCATTTGACTGGCCTGCGTTCAAGTAAACTTCCTGTCATGGGAGTCCTGGTATGAGTAAGGTCTCCTTGTCAGAGTGGCAGGATGTGAGCACTTCATTGACTGATTCTAATGTATTATTTTCCTGTTGTGGATCTGTGACTTGGGAATGATCTCATACTCTGTATTGAAACCTAATGGCACTACTCAAAGGGTTCATGTCACTTGGGCATATAATATTTGGTAATAAAAACTTCCAGAGTGCTTATGATCTATCAGCACCTGTGTAAGGTCCAGAAGGACCAATTGCATTTTTTAGTGCTGTTTGAAAACTGAAGTTCCTCATGTTTTGGCTCCGCTTGATGTATGTGAGCAGAACAAGTCCAAATAATATTCTCAACAAGAGCCTTAATTAATGAATTGTAAATAGGGTGATTTCTTTGGGAAAAAGGGTCCTCTGCAATAATACTCTTTATTCTTCTGTGACTGCAACTGTTTCCTCCTCAGAACTTTATAAGTTCACTCAGAGTAATCTCTTGGGCAAAAAAACCATATGGCAGATGTGATTGAAGTTTCTGTGCCAACATTAAACAGTTCCTTTTCACAGCTGTAGCAAATGAGATAGGGGGTGAATTCTCAGTGAGTGTAAATTAGTCCAGGCCCATTTCATCTGATGAGGCTTGGAGAATTTACACCAGAGGAGGTTTCCCCCCACAAGCTGGAGAAAACACTGGTTGCTGCTGTTTACTCTGTGTCTCCTTTAGGATGCAAGTTCCAGATGTTGGTATGGAAACTGCAGGAGCTGTGGCTTTGAGTAACTTTTAAGACATGCATGGAAAGGGAGGTGTTTTCATGCTCCTGGCTCTAAAGGCATTTTCCATGGGGAAATAATGCAGGAATGGACTGTCACAAGACACATGAAGCTGTGGTGGCAGCCTGAGCTACTAATCACTAATGTCAATGCGTTAACTGTTTTCAACAAACAGTTGGCCTTTCGGGAAAAGTTCTAATACTTCCCTTCAGCCATTATCCCCTATGTCATTTTCTGCAGGCTGTAATTCCAGGTCTGAAAAAATATGATGAATTTAAAAAATGCTCATGATACTCTTGTTTGTTTGTTTGTTTGTTTTTTTGTTTTTTTGGTTTTTTTTTTTTTTTTGGCTGCAGTTTTCTTAAAATTAGCCTTTCTTCAAACTAAAATTAGTGGAGAACAAAAATAGAGTAATGCACTGTCTCACTTTATATTTTGTACAGCTAGTAACTGTTTATATGAACATTGTGTAAAAATACAGATAAATGGTTTTCCCCAAAAGTAGAAATATGTGGGATATACAGAGGGAAAATTACCAATCTGAGGAAACAGAAGACCATAATATGAACCTAGTTCATCACAATAAACTTTTCCCCCCATCCAGAAGCTGAGAATGAAATGGGTAATAGATTCTACAGTAAGTCCTGAGGGCAGGTTTTTTATGGGTATTGCATTGCCAAAGCCCCAAATAGACTATTATGGTATTTGGGCTTCTCTATATATCCTTTTTTATTAGCAGATTATATTGTTATAAATCTAAGCAAGCGTTAGACTACAGCAGTGATCCAAATATGTCTCAGCTGTTGCATCCTCCATCTGTTTTTTGACTTGAGAAGCCATTAGCATCTTCAAGTCATGTTTGGTGTGTTTTATTAATATTTAGTTTTGGTTTATATTCTGCTCAGCTGAACTAAGTGGCACAGCATTGCCATCAGGGCAAAGTGTTTATGCTTGGCAACGTGGCAAACTCTGCAGTTTGCTGAAGTCTATGGTTGTACTACGGCTACAATATTTATTAAGCTCTTTGCTCAGTGAGGTGGAGGAAGCAAAACATCCATTGCAATTATCTGCAGTTACCTTTGTCTGAGGCTGACTTGTTTTGATTGGCATTAAACAGCTAATTTGGTAAACCTATTAACAGTGGTTGCTCTCCAAAGCCTGTCTTGCCCAGCTGGCCCCTATTTTTCTGTTTTTAAGGAGGAGAACCAGAATATCTCCATTCCATCTCTCTTTCATCTCAGGATCTCCATTCACAGCACTCACCTCCTGGACAGTGGGTACCTGGTGATGTTACAGGTCCTGCAGAAAGCTGTGGCTGCTTTTCTGCTCTCAGGTGTCTGCTGTGTCTCAGGATGTGTTGTTTAAGGAGCCTGTGTAGTGTTGACCCGTTAAGATACAAGTTATTTTTTGTAGTGAGTGGCTTAAATAATGAGTGGCCACCTTACAAGTCACCATTCTTGCTAGAGGGTTGTATTAAAGTGTTATGGTACAAATGATGATTCAGACTTACTAAACTCAATAACATAAAAAGATCAAGCTACAGCTTTATCTGTGTTGCAAACCACTGGATTTTCATCTGAGGCTTGCAAGGCTCGTGATTAATCAGAATTGGATCAGGATTACAGGGAATAAACTCCACAGAAATACCGCTACACTGAAAGAAAGTTACTCTGTTTAATACATGGCTTTCAGTTTAAACTTGGCAATTAGTGCAGCCTAAGATTGTGTAATTGCCCTGTTCAGTCTCACACTGATGTTTATATGCCATGATGCCAGAATATTTAAAAATTGGCTGCGTTTTAATGAAAAAACTTAGGGTTGTCTGACTTTCTTCCCCGCCATCAAATTCTAACTTCCTATTATATTGCAAGTTGCCAAACCAGAAATAACCAGGCTTCTTTCTTCTGTGTTGTCTTGAACATAACTTACTGAACAAATATTCTTAACTTTAAGACTCACTGCTAACATTTTTCATGAATGTCACAGCAGCTGATACCGAGTAAACATACGGGCTCTGAATTCTTTAGAAATCTGGGCTACAAGCAGTCTAATTGTGATTTTGGGAAGGGGCATGGAGATGAGGAACACTTGCTATAAGATGTTGCTGATGCAGAAGCAGTGTCCAGCTAGCAGAAGGACTTTAAATAACCCATGAGGTATTGGCATCATGTGAGGAACCAGGTTTCACACGTGTCAGATCTCTGCTTCCTGCAGCGGGCGCCTGCAGTCACTGAAATGCTTCCAGCTGTCTGGGTCACTTAAGGTGCTGACATTTCTCTAGCATTTACTTCAGGGCAGTGTTTAGATGTTATCTGTGTTTCCTTCACAAAGGACCAGCAGGGTTTGGGAGATTTTATATTTAAAACAGAAATCAATGAGAACAACTATTTTTATAGTGTTTGCCTTACTTACAAAGTGTTGTATTTGCTGAAACTGACAAACTTCATCTTTGTGTTCAGATTCTCATACTAATTGTATTACTCCAAGTAAATGGTACTTGATGTAATTTTGGATTCAAACACCCATTGAAGTCAGTGGAAGTCTTTTAACTGACAAAGTGGGATCTGCATCAAAGCCTCTAAGAATAAAAGAGAGGCAAAAAAAGAAGAAAGGAATCGTGGTAATGGTCTGTAGATGATTTTTTACGTCAGCAAGTAAGAAACCTGCAATGACTGCTTATTCCGACCAGAAGAGAGCACAAAGGGTAGGAAAAGAGGTGTTACTGGATGCCACAGCTGAAGCTTTGCAGTGATTGGGAACAATGGTTCTCTTGCCCCTGGGTAGCAACTCTTGAGAAAAGAGGATGATGATGCACTCCACTGAACTTGATACCAAGCCACTGTCATCCTCATGCTCCTTGATTTGTTTTCCTTCAGATTCTGTATTAATTGTCCAAAAGTATTTTACATCTGAACACGTTTTCACATGTTACTTTTGGTTCCGTTTATTTTACCTGGCAGACTTCTTTGCTGCAGTATTGGTGTCCATACTTCTATTTTGCATTTACTTGTCTTTTTGTTACTTAACACAGTAACTAACTGCTGCAGTTAGTAGTTCTTAGCAATAATTTCAATAACTCTGAAGCAGTGCTGTTACTCCTAATGGAAACTATAATTTTATTTGGGTCTTTTGTCAGTATAAGTGCAAAGAAATCATGCTGATAATCTTGTAATAACATTTTGTAGATTGCATATTGATTAAAAAAATAAAGTTGTATTTCAAACTAGCAGTTTCTTGTCCCCTCACTAGAAATTTATCAAGCTAGTTTCGAATTTACTATAATTAACTAGTTGATCTTGATCATCAGGTATTGTAGCTTATTAGAAAGAACAGTTCTAGTCTGTGAGTGGGAAATATCACTCAGATAAAGGTGGCTGCAGAAAGCTCAGTGAAGCACTATATTACATTTATCATCATATGTCGCCAGACGGACACGAAAAGATCACACTCACACCGTCAGGTCGTGGGACGAGAAAAGAAGGAAGTTTATTTTGGGTTTAGGGTTTAAATAGGGTTTGGAGTTTGATCAGTGACTGGGGGACAAGGTTGACACCTCTCTGGCCCTACTGGTCAAACCAGAAGTCCATCAATTTGTCCTTCCCCCAGGAAGGAATGCATGATTTATAAAACATCACTCTTTGTTTATGTTACAATGCATGAGAAAACTCCGGTACAAAATGTAAACATCAGAAGGCTGAAAAAATCAGGGCAACAATCATAGAATGGTTTGGGGTGGAAGGGGCCTTGAAGATTATCCAGTTTCAATCCTCCTGCCATGTGTAGGGACAATTTTCCCTAGACCAGGTTGTGCAAAGTCCCAGCCAACCATGAATGCTTCCAGGGATGGGGCATCTACAGCTACTCTGGGCAACCTGTGCCAGTGCCTCACCACCCTCACAGTAAAGAATTTAATCCAAACCTGCCCTCTTTCAATTTAAAACCATTCTTCCTTGTCCTATCACAAATTTCTCTTGTAACAGCTTTTTGTAGCCCCCTTTAGGTACTGGAAGGTGCAGTAAGGTCTCCCTGGAACCGTTCTCTTCTCCAGGCTGAACAGCCCCAGCTCTCTCAGTCTGTTCACAGGAGAGGTGCTCCAGCCCTCTGAGCATCTCTGTGGCCACACTCTGAACTCGCTCCAGCGGGTCTGTGTCCGCCTTGTGTTGGGGGCCCCAGAGCTGGATGCAGCACTCTGGTGGATTCTCACAATGATTTATGGCAGACCCTTTCCTGACTTATTTCATAGCAGTACTAACCCAAAGAATACCGTGTTTTTTCCTATTGAGTGCTCCCTCTGGTCTCTCTGGGATATTTGAATATAATGTAGCGACAACTGTTTAAGACTTTCACAAATTTCAAAGCCTGTTCTGTTACCAGGGAAACAGTGAGACCTCTGTGGGGAAATATGGGAATGAGGCAAGAGGTTTATGAGGCAGCATTCAAAGAATGGGCTTAAAGAATAAAATAACCGTGCCACTTGTCCTGTGCTGCAGTGTCTGTAGCAAAGCAATCAGCTATTCTGGGAAACACTGGGAAATAGAGTTAACATCCATTTTCACTTCAGTGGTGTGCTATCCTTCAGTGAGCACCTGCAAATGGAAAGCAGGTATCTAGCAAAAGTATAGTTCCCTTACAGAGCTTAAACATTGTGCAATGTTTAAAAGTATCAGTGAACAACATGATTCAGGGACATGAAAAAATGAGATGGCAAATTGCTAGAATATAAGTAAAAACATGAAAACACTTATTTTGGGACAGCTTCCTAGCATTTGCAATGCCTTGTATGTGCTATTTTATAGCAGTGTTCTTTCCTTAGCAAAAACAACCTGTAATTTTTTACAATAACAAGCATAACAAGTTGTAAGTGATGCTCATGCTCTCTGCTGAAGGCTCACTAATAAAAAGAAAAGCAAAGCATTGGGCTCAAAATTCTTCTTTGCCATCCCAAATCCCAGTGTGATTAGGTATTTCTAGTTGTGTGTAAGTCTAGTGTTACTTTGCATTGTGATGGCCTTTTTGGTTTAATTGAGAATAACTTTCACTTCCATTCCCAGCAATAAAAGTCCAAGGGGAAAAAGTCAGAAGAAGGGATGTGCTGGGAGTAATGTGTGAGGAGTGACCAGCGGTGGGGGTAAGAGAGAGGAAGCAGGGAGTGAGCCGGCAGCTGGCAGGAGAGGGCAGCAAGCAGAGCGTGTTTGCACGGAGTTGTGTCTAAGGAGAACTGATGCCTCTCCAAGTCAGGTGGAAAAGTTTACCGAGGAGCGGGACTGAAACAGAGTAGGGTGGGGGAACCCATGCAGAGAAGTGCCTTCAAAGGAAGGCATTGAGAACAAAGTTGGGAATAGCTACGGGTGGCTGGATGGGGAAGAGAAGCGAATGACCTGGGGTGGGGAGGAGGAGCTGAAGCAGCTGGAAAAGGAGCAGGGGTAGCATAGGCAAAGCCACTGCAGGCACAGCAGGTGGCTGTGAGACTGATGTGGGGCACAAAGAAGGTTCCCCACCAGAGCAGGGCTGTGCCAGGCCAGGCAGGGGGCCCTGCTTTCATACAGTACATCCTGCCATTGTACACCAAGCAGAACTTGCTGGGCCTGGAGCATCCCTGTTTCACATCTGCACCACTCTTGGTAATGGTGATCTGTCCTCAGGACAATCTTGCTCATGCCATGGAAACGACAAGATCAGTGCTGTAAGGAATGCAATGAAAATATCAAACAAAACCCAGCAGTGAAACAGGGAGGATTTAAAGCAAGAATTTAGGCATTAGCCTGGTGATAGCCAGAGGTGAGCTACCACTGTAACCTTCTTGCACTGCCATCTAGGAAGGGACCATCATATGTCATCTGTAGCATGGAGCAGATGTTACTGTCTAAATGTAAGCAATGACACTGGGGTTTAGATGAGACTTCATCCAAAGTGGAGGGAGCCAACCACTGCCTGAATAGAAAAGTGAAAAGGCTGCTTTAGCCCCCTCCATGTAAATCCATTACTGAATATCTTTGATGCTAATTACATGATTATAATGTCAAAATGAGGGTGCAGAAAATCTGCTCAGGGTAGGTCTACACAAAAGTGGAGCTGGGGGTAAAAAGAAAAGAAAAAAACAAAGAAAAATGAACAGGTGTGTATAGTTGTGTATTAGGAAAACAGGAGCCCCTCCTTGTTTTCTCAGAAAAGGAAGCTCAGGAATATGACCTTTAGCAGATACTGGGGTCGTCATATAAATGCTTCCCACAGCCAATATGGCAATGAAGGTTACTCTCCATACATCTGAGTTATTCTTTAGCAGAGTTAAATTGGTACTAATGAGGCAGTAAGAAGGACAGCCTGACTGCTTAGCTGTGCTTCAGGCTGTCTCTCAAAGTCACTTGCTGGGTGATTTTAGTGCTTGCTTGGCTCTGCAAATTCCACTGCTGGTGCAAATGCCTGATGCAGTCACTCAGCTTTATTCCTCTTAAAATTACCAAATACAAAGTTAGGCAGAGCAAACTGGCCTTGACCAAAACATGCTGCTTGGCTCTTACTTAACTTCACACTAAAACTGCTGCAGTCATCTGCTCAACAGTGAACTTCCAGCAGCTAATTCAAATAAAGAGAAATGATGTTTCTGGCATTTACTCTCCCACTGCACCCTGCCTCTGTGTGGTTCTGCACCTCCAGTAGCTAATCCCTCCCCACTGGAGCCAGGGAGCCAGAGGCAGATGAGTGGCAATTGCAGACAGGTGAGGAAGGGGTGAAACTTCATCCACTGACTAAGAAGGGTAAAACCAAGTGGCAGGGAAAAGACTTAAAGAGCCATGAAGGCAAAGACAATGGACAAAAGAGGAGGGAGCTGGACTGTGGCTATTCTTAGGATGCAGGTCAGGAGGTAGGGGTCTCTCTGGGAAAAAAGGGTGGTATAAACATCTGTACATCATACCCAGGGAAAGAAGACAGACAGCAAAGGAGGTGAGGGAACAGGGGCTGAGCACTGAGCCTGACACCAGCAGCAGTGTGATAGAAAGGCACAAGAATAAACACAGTGAAATGGCCCCTCCCTGCTCCAGGTGGCTGCTGTTTCCCTTTGTGGCTCTCTGCCCACATAAGGCATATGTATCAGGGTGAGTATTTAGGAAAGGCAAGGCTTATTTCATCCTTAATTAGGCTTACTGATACTACACAAGACTTTGGGCTTATTGAAGAGCTGAGATATACAGTACTATTTCAGTATATTCAATCCATCAGACTGCCATTTTTGTATAGCACTTTGTACAGGTCAGAGCCCTTCATAAACCACCCAATGTCCTGAAAACTTGTCATTAAATTGAATTAAGGGAGAGCTCTTTCTATAGTTCTGATAAAGTGGCTTAAATCAGGAAAAAAAAAAGAGGCTCTTGAAGAAACAGGAGTCACACATGATAAATGAAAAAGGAACAAATCACAGGTCCCAGTATTATGTGTCTCAGAACTCTGAGGGAAATGATGGAGCTTGTAACAAAATCACGCTGTTAATAAAATTGATTATGAGACTGGAGTGCCATATATCTATGAGTCAACAGCTGAAAACAAAGGGAACACATTAGAGGATATCTTTAAAATGAAATTACACCTCTGCTCATGTCACGTTATCTCCGTGAGGACTGCCTGGATTCTGAAAGCAGTTCCTCCCAAGAATGATTGCTTTTACCTGGAAAGAAAAGGCAAGATGATGTTTGTATAACATGCCTTGAGAAAGAATTTTGCAGCCCTGCAGTTGTGTGGCCGTGTTCCTCTCCAGCAGCAATACTGGATTTAAACAGGAGAGGGCATTCATGACCAAGCATCTGAGTGTGCTGAGGGTTCTTGTTTCTTAGAGGGAAGACATTTGAAAACGGTAATCTTTTTTTTTTAAATGATTAATAAAGGCTTATCATCCAAAAATAAATCTTCTCTAGACATCATGTACCAAAAGGAGTATAAATAATTACAAATTAAAACCTGTCTAGTAAACGAATGTTTGAGGTGCCCTTAAGCAGCACTATCCCAAATGCAGACAAAACCCCTGAAAAATCAGAAGGGTTTGAACAGCATGCTAATCTTTTCCATAGCCTCTTCTCTAAAACTCTTGTGAGCTCTTAAAGAGACTACAATGGGGAGAGCTGGACTGGAAGCTGAACCAAGACTGATGAAACCTCGATGCTGTTCCTGGCTGCCATTTGTGAACTTGGGCAACATATTTGGTGGGTCTGTGCCTCAGTTTCTTCTCTTAAAAGTGGGATTAAATGTTAAAAACTTCCATAAGCATGAAAATGACAACAGCGTTGTACTTTACACTGCAGGACGTGACTAGTAGGTTAAGCTCACCATATCAAAGCTAGCCAGTCAGTATGAGTAATGCTAGTCACAGAATTTTTTATATTTTTCCCCTTGTTCAGAAATTACTGAATTTTTTCTGTGTGTACCAGGCTCTCTCATGCTGTTCAGCTTGGATGAAAAGACACCTTCCGTAGGAATTCACAAAAGAAATTCTGTAAGGTGTGTTGCTAGGCCACAGATGAAAATAGAAGTGTCTTGGTTAGCAGGAAGTGCCCTCTACAACCTCCCTGTGCAACTTGGAAGGTCGTATTCCCACTCCCATTTCTACTTTATCCCCAGTGATATCTGTGTACTAAAAGCAGGTTTGTCTGCTGTCCCAGCACGAAGGGAGCTGACATTACCTGGTGACCAGCCCTTTGTTACTCACCATACAGTGGGTATAATTTAGAACAGATGGGGGATGCCCACAGAGCCTGTGGGAATGCAAATACAGAGACATGCTGTCCACCTCAAGTGCAGGTAAGGATAATTTGCTTTGGTCTGCAAATTTTCCTGTGGACATAGGCAAAGTCACCTGACCACTATCTGAGACAGCTGAGCAGTCCTTTGGTATCAAGCTCCCCAGCTCTCCTTCTTTTTGAAGTTAGGCGTACAAACTGTTCTGATTCTAAGGCACTTTGTAACCCCTAGATAAACAGAGGGAGGTAGAAAGCAGGGAGCTCATTTATGAATCTTCTTTCTGCACTTGCACCTTTCTAGAAGCCCGGTCCTGGCAGGCAATGGCTGTGTCAGGTCTGGCTGCCTGATGAGGAAGTGGCAGCCAGCTGCAGGATCCCATTCTGCGACCTTCAGGGCCCAGCGAGATCCTCAAGGCTGCAGCTCCTTCCTGCTATCTCTGGTAACATGACAGGAAAAAAACCAGTCAGCAGAAGAATAAGGACACTTTTGGTATGCACTAGCCCAGGCAGTTTCAAATGAGCACTGCGCTTGAAGAAAAAATATGGTTTATTATTTAAATTATTCTGTGAGCAAAGCAACATGGCTTGCCTTTTCCTCACAATGATGGAGGGCATACAGAACAGCTGAATATGCAACTGCTGTTTAATTCAAGACTTAAGCAGTGTCATTAAACATATTTTCTTGCAGAGAAAAATTATTTCAATAGCAAATTGCATTTGTCTCACTTGTGAAAACACAGTTTATTAAGGATGCTGCAGCTTCTATTTTGTAGGTGTTAGTCTGGCTATTTAACTAAGGGTCTGACAGTATTTTCATTAAAATACTTTCATTTTTCAGGATGTGTAAGCCTTAAAAATTAAAGCTTAATGGGTGAGTCTCCTTTTCACAAGCCAAACAGCACTGTAATGACATAGCTACCTAAAAAATGAAAAACAAAGAAAAAAGAAAGGAAAAAGAGATTGTTTCTAGGTTCTCAGAACCCTCAGGGCAACACCGACTGAAGGTGCATAAAGACCTAAGTATATATTCTCCTCCACATACGAGATTAATGAACATTTTTCCAGATTAGTAACTGCTAAATTAGTAGATCTCTGCATTAACATATGAACAGATTGCTGCAAATGTAAGCAATAATTGAGTAGTTGTACCAGATTGCTGCTGCTAAACTGCAACACTTAGCTTCAGCTATCCCCGTTTAGGAGCTAATCACGACTTCAGGGTTTATTAGAGCAAAAATGATACGCTTTTGTAGCCAGCTTTCCTAGGTGCATTCCCACACCACGGGAACAACTGTGGCTCTCCAGATAAATCCTGTGCTCACAAGGCGATGCTTCAGTCTGGAGCTTGGAGCCCAGACCGGACAGCGGCGGGTCACTCTGAGTTCTAGGCTCTGGCTTTAGCACCATGTGCCCCAGAGCTGGCAGAGCTCTCGGCTGCGTGGGGGGACAGCAGCCCTCAGGGCCCAGGCGGGGCAGGGCCCGGGCGGCCCCTGGCAACGGCGCCTTAAAGGCGGGCGGGGGCTGAGGCGGCGGCTGCCGCTGCCATGGCGCACCGCAGCCCTGTGGTGAGGGGCTAGGCTCGGCTGGGCCGGGCTGGGCTAGGCTAGGCTAGGCTAGGCTAGGCTAGTGGGGTTTGGCCGCTCCTCCTCGCGGGACACAGGGGACAGGGACGAGGATGTGGAAGTCGCCTCCTGTCCCGGCCAGGAGCCGCCGCCGGCGCGGGAAGTCCAAGGACGACATCGAAAGCCTGTTTTTTTTTTTAAAAAAGAAAATTTAATTTTTTTCTATTGAAAATGGCCGTTTATGGCCGAAGTATTGTGGCAGGAGTTGGCGTTTGCAGGGTGCGAGGGACGCCACGGCAGCTCGGCAGGGCCAGCTCGGAGGCGGCGGCCTTTAGCTCATGGCGGGTTTTGTCCGCTGCTGCCTCTCCCTGCATGAGGCTCCAGGTGCACCCTCAAAGGACGGGAATCCCAGGGGAGTCTTGGAGGCTTTGCTGGAATGGGATGTGGATAAGCCCATCCTGCCACTCCCCTTCACACGAATAAAGTCGGAGTTTGATAGTTCCCGCTATGGATGGCCTGGTTCTGGCGAAGGAGTGCCTGTGTGTAAAGGGATTAAGCTGGAGTACAATAGCGTCTGTGCTGTAACCGTTTTTCTCTAAT
>VXBB01008569.1:272055-310480 GCA_013399915.1 Illadopsis cleaveri
CGGCGGCTGCCGCTGCCATGGCGCACCGCAGCCCTGTGGTGAGGGGCTAGGCGCGGCTGGGCTAGGCTAGGCTAGCCTAGGCTAGGCTATTGGGGTTTGGCCGCTCCTCCTCGCGGGACACAGGGGACAGGGACGAGGATGTGGAAGTCGCCTCCTGTCCCGGCCAGGAGCCGCCGCCGGCGCGGGAAGTCCAAGGACGACATCGAAAGCCTGTTTTTTTTTTTAAAAAAGAAAATTTAATTTTTTTCTATTGAAAATGGCCGTTTATGGCCGAAGTATTGTGGCAGGAGTTGGCGTTTGCAGGGTGCGAGGGACGCCACGGCAGCTCGGCAGGGCCAGCTCGGAGGCGGCGGCCTTTAGCTCATGGCGGGTTTTGTCCGCTGCTGCCTCTCCCTGCATGGGGCTCCAGGTGCACCCTCAAAGGCCGGGAATCCCAGGGGAGTCTTGGAGGCTTTGCTGGAATGAGATGTGGATAAGCCCATCCTGCCACTCCCCTTCACACGAATAAAGTCGGAGTTTGATAGTTCCCGCTATGGATGGCCTGGTTCTGGCGAAGGAGTGCCTGTGTGTAAAGGGATTAAGCTGGAGTACAATAGCGTCTGTGCTGTAACCGTTTTTCTCTAATTTGCAAGCATGTGGTGTTTGAATTTTACAGTTGCTGTGTGCAGTTTTTATGTAGTGCAATAAATATTTGTACTCACTGTAGCTTGGCAATCCTGGGGTGAGGAATAGGCCCGTTGAAAGATTTACATTCTGATTCTCTTCTGGGTTAGCAGTGAAGGCAGAGCATTTGACATGTGGGCTGATCAGCAGCTTTTAGTGTAGTGGTACAAGAGGAATTTTTTTTTTCCTTCCTCATCTTCTTAGTGTCCTGAAAAAGTGCTGGGGGAATCTTTGGAGGTTGATATCGCCGATAAGAAGTTATACATGAGTATGGTTGTTTTAAAGTAGTTCTGTTGGTTGCTTTTCCCAGAAAGTGTAACATGTTACTTCTTAATATCTTCTTTTCTTTGAAAAGAAATTGTTTATATTCTGCACTTTAGAACAACTTTGGAGCAATAAAACATTAATTTGATGTTTAAAAACATTAATCCAGAATCTTGTAAGGTTTCCTAAAATATCTCAGCTTGATTTTGCACCTTGTGTAGGCTATTCTGGTGGTAATGATAATCAAGATTAATAGACTTTAAATTACAAAAAGCTCATTGTCTTACGTTTGCATTGGAGTGTAGGAATCTTGAAGCTCCTGTGTATCTGCTGTCTAGGTCTGACTGGATTTAATCACTGACATGGGCAGAAGAAGGAATAAAATGTTCTGTTGCAGTCCTATTGTAATGTAAGATGAATGATCTGTACTGATAAAAATATTGTTCAAATTTCCACAGCTAGGTTGCGATACAATATCAGACGGTTTCCATAAAAAAAGAAATAAATATATCTCTATTATTTTTTGTGCGTTCCTTACATTCTGCTTCTGATGGAACTGGCACAGTTCATTTTTAATAGCTTGTATTGTTGGTTGGCCCTTAGGTTAGGAGCAATGATTCTAGTATGATACAATGGGGTGAGACAAACTTGTTTGAAAATACAGCAGTAGCCTAAGCAATAATTTGAGGCTCAAATCCACTACTTTTTTAGGGATCTTAGATCTAGAAGGAGGACTTGCAGACCTTTGCATTTGACATTCTGTTTATTAAACTGATCTGTTCATGCTGTGCAGTTTGTAACAGCAGTTTATGAAGTGAGATTAGACTTTGTGCTATCTTTTCAAATTACTAAATGCTCATCTTAGCTTGAAAATATTTTTTTTTTTCTAATGTAGCCTGAACTGTACAAGTCCATTATCGAAGATGTGATTGAAGGCGTGCGGGAACTCTTTGCAGAGGAGGGTGTAGAGGAGCAGGTTCTGAAAGACTTGAAGCAGGTGTGTTGGGTTCCCTTGCATTAGTAGCAGCTGTGTTTGTGTTTTTCTTTTGAGATGATGGAGCTGTCCATTTCTTTGCCCTTCAAAACATGCAAACTTTTGCCCTAACTTGGAGTTACAAGTATCCTGGGAGTGATGTGGGGGCTGCTGGGAGTTGAAATTGGTTAGTTTTTGCTACCATACTATAGCTATGGTTGTTTGTTGGATAGAATCAGTCAATTTACTCTTGGAAAAGCTGGGAATACCTGATTATCTTTTTTTGATGTAGTTTGTTTTTAAAGCTGGTGTTTGTTGACCTTAATAATAATCTTCCTGCAGCTTTGGGAAACGAAAGTGACACAGTCTAAAGCAACAGAAGGCTTCTTCAGACACAGCCACTGTTCTCCACTGTTCAGTCTGCAGCTGCCACACAGTTCTCACAGCATTTTGCAGACGTCAGCAGGTCAGATGTTGTTGGACACAATGCATGCAATTTAAGAATATCAGTGATTTGGGAATATTTTTGGAAGACTTGCAATAATCTTAGTTTGTGTATATATCTAGCTTGATGTGTAACAGTAATTATTTGAAAGAATTTGACCAGTAAATGATGAATTAAACTTTTAATAAACTAAAAGAATTCTGTCTACATGCTCTTGACCAGCTGCTCATTTCCAGTAGGAAAACATGCAGACAATTTTAGCCCTCTTGTCTGCAGTCCAATAGTGCAGCCCTTTAGTTGCAAATGTACCTGCAGGGTTAAGCTCCTGCTCCCCCTTTTGATGTGTCTCCTGGTGTCTCAGAGGCTTTATGGCTCGTTTGTGCCACGCAGTTCTGCAGTCAGGTTGGGGTTTAATCTGGTTCTCAATTTGTTGAAATGTAATCCCTTGCTCAAACAGAAAAGAGGAAGCTTGTTAGTTTTTCTTTCAGTTAGTTTTTCTAAAAGCGGCATTGCTGTTGCAGAGGAGTACTTGACTTTGACAGTCTCTGACATCAGGACCTATTCCTCTAAATAAAGTCCAGCTGACCACGGTGGTATTGTTGTGGTAGAGTGTAGTACTCAGCTGAGACTTAGCTCAAAGTCAGAGGCTGTTAGCACCTTTGCCCATGAAGGACAAACCCCATATGAGATGATTTAATGAAAATCTGTGTTGTAGTGTATTTCAGGCTTGGGTAGGCATTCCTTAGTTGTGGATCTGTGGGGTTCTTTTATTTCTTTATTCTTTCTTTTTTGTGTTTGATTGGGTTTTTCTTACAGTCTTCCTAGTTGGAAGCAAGTGTTTTGTTTGTTCCGTGTGACTGAAGGGAATATACTTTTGTGTTTGCATCCTATTGGAGGTTTTATATTTAATGGGCATTACCTTCTAACTCTTAAGTTTTTTAAGGGCAATACTTAGGCCAAGAAGTCTGAGTAAATGTATTCATTTTTTTTCTAAAAAGGGGATTTGAATTGACCCCAAGGCTAGGGATTTTCGAAGTAGTTAGGGCTAGCTAAATTGCTTGCTTCTGAAAGCCTGGGAACGGTTTCCCTTTGCCCTTTTTTCTCCCATGGAAGTCAGTATGGGGTGCTTTTGAAAATCTTGTCCTACTGTTCTTACTTTTAGCATCATTGGATTTGCTCTGCTGTGAAAAAAATACTTGCATGTTTTCCTCAAGTTGACAAGGCAATACTTGTGCTCACTAATGAGGATGAACTGAAGTTAGATTGCTTTAGTTTCACCCATGTTTGCTGTAAATTATTGAAAGATAATTGTATCCAAGAAATTAATGTGGTTTTTTTTTTTAATATAGCTTCTTTTGTCATCCAGGCTGGCAGAGGTTTTCAGCATTTAACAGCAGCAAAGCTGGTATGTAGCTGTAGTGATGTTTTATTTCAATTTTGATTATGTTGGACTCCTAAATTTTTAAAATTGTTTGCCAGTTATTAATAGGCTTCAGGAGGGAGAGTTGTAACACTGCTGCTTCTGTTGGAGCAGTGAAAAACAATGGGATGTACCAGCTGGTTCTGCAAGAAGTGAAGCCAGAAGTGTTGAAAAGACACAGCTGCATATATTTAGCCCATAGGATGAAAGTGTAGTGGAAATGCACAGCTACATATATTTTAAAAAAATAAATATTACTGGTTGGTAAAATAATGCATGGCTGGGAAATAATACACTAGTGAAGTTGGGAGCAGCATTATCTGTGAGGTGTAGAAATCATCCAGAAGGAAAATGAATGTTTTTTATAGTCGACAAGTTTGGAACACTAGGCATAGCAAAATTTCTTTGGGGAGCAGCCACTAATTGCCAGAGCTTGATGAACTTAGCAAGTGCCTCCTGAGCCTCAAGCTAAGTAGCTTGTCAAGTTGAAATATAATACTGGGGAGATGTTTGTGTGATATGTGAGTTTCCCGATTTAAAAGTTGGATGTCCTCAGAAGAGCTAGATTGAAAGGGAGCTGTACATCCAACTCTTTGCTTCCCAGGAGGAAAAGGGAGTATGAAGTGACTTCTTAGGCCTAGGCAAGAGACCTGTGCTGGGTGGAGTAATGCATAAACTTAGGTAAAAGTGACTTTGAGTAGAAAAATGCCTTTCTGGATGATGGGTACGTTGAGGGGATATGGAAAATGTTACCTTAACAAAAAGAGAGTGTGATAGCTGGAAAGCAGGAGACACTTGGGGCAAACCATTACTCTGTCAGTGCAGAATACTCTTCATCTGCCTACATCTCAAAAGCATGATGCAGCTTTCCAGTGAAGATGACCACAGAGAGACCCTCACTGGTGTTTCCCATGGCTGTTCCCGGTGTGCACTCAGTGCCCTTTCCTGCCTAAACCCAGCTCTTGTGTTGCAGGGGCCCCCACAAGTGGGTGTGACTCTTGCTGTCCCTTCGTGTGTTGCTTATCCTTTGCAGATGCCCGGTGGAGTGATGCTGCAGCCAGCACCAGGTAAGGGTAGCGAGGGGATGTCAAAGCTTGCAGTGCCCTGGGGGTGCTGAAAGATAGTCCGGGGCAGTTGATGAAACAGATGTGAAGTGAAGTGGGTAGAGCCAGTTACCCTCCTCTTGGTACTTTGTGTTTGTAGTGGCTGTGTGGGGGAAGTAACTGCATTGATTAGTTGGTGTGTCAGTTTTACAACTTGTAACAAGTGTTTACCTGTGTCTGGCTAATAAAAGAATCTCCTTCTTATCTCTCTGGGACAATCTTCTATGTTTTCAAAAAGCTAAAGGCACTGTGGTGCTTCAGAGACAAATTGATTTCTTATTCAAATAAAATCCAACTATCCATTAACCTTTTTGATCCCATTCTTTTGGTGATAAAACTGCCTGTACTGCTTGAACAAAAACTCCTTGTACTGCTTAGGTGTGATCAGTGGAAGGCTTAGTTCAGTCATTGACTCTTCCCTCAAACAGCTTTTCTTTGATGAAGACTGATGTCTCTAGTTATCTCTTTCAGGTATAATTCCTGATGTCATGAGACTTATAGACTGGTACCAATGACTCTGTCTGTGTGAGCACGTGTGTGGGGAGAAGAAAAATCAAATGAAATTTGGAACTTGGCTCTGGCATCTCAATTCTAACATTGATAATAATAACTTTAAGCATTCAGTATTTGGAGTAGTTTTCTTAAGAGATTATATGTAAATTCATAGTTGTTTGGGGTTTTTTTAAAACTAAAATAAGCAGGTTTTTTAGAGAGAATACCTAAAAGGCCCTTAACGGAATGAACTCTCCCTGTAGCTATGGACTAGTTTACTGTTTTATCTTGTATTCCTTTGTTTCTGAAGTGACGTGGAAAAATTTAAAACATAGATTTTATTTATTTATTTTAAATCTAGTGTGTAGTTAAATTACTGAACTTACTGTCACAGGGTACTGTGTGGGCCAAACCCAAAAAGAGGTATTAAACATGATGGATTGGATGGAAGCCATGATTCAGAAAGCTTCTGAATGCTTGATTTTCAAGGGCTGGAATTGTGCTTGAGGAAAGTTTTGCTTTGCAAATGTCCTTTATCTCATAGTTTGAGTGTTTGCTCTTGTTTGTAGTGGTGACAGGTGAGTGGCTTGGATGAACCCGTAGTTTCACCTGCTGAAGCATTTTTTAACTCTTCTCTCTGTAGGACAGCTTTACAAGGTGAACATGCCTGTTGTGGTCACACAGGCCTCCGGAGATGGAAGCATTCTCCATTACCCTGTGCAGCAGATGTTTCATCCCTTCGGGCAAGCTTCAGTTCTGCAGGCCAGCCTTGCCAGTGTTGCACAGGTGAATGCATCTGCTGCCCATGCAGCTGGTGAGACACTGCAGCACCAGGAGACTGCTGTCCAACAGGCTGTGCTGTTTAAACCAAGCTATGTGGAAAAACAACACCTGGAGAACTCTGCTGCTTTGGTCCAGAAGCCTCCTGTGAGTCTGCAGGAATTTGAAATGAATGCAGCGTTGAATCAGTGCAGTGAATCCACAGAAAAATTCCAGCATGACAACCTTCACACAGCTGTGTTTACTCCAGAATGCTCTGAAGGACTTTTTATTGATGAATCCTTGGCAAGCAGCTCAAGCAGTGTCCTGCTGAATGTGGAGGGGCAGCTGGACATGGAGCATCCAGAGCTGCTGCAGCAGCAGGTGTCTGATGAGATCATTGATCTGATTATTGCAGGGGAAAGTGTGGATGAAAATGCATTTCTAAAGGATCAGGGCAGCATTACTTCCTCTGACAAGGTAAGGCCTTTTGTTTCTCAGCTAATGAAAACACATCTGTCAGAGATGGTTCTTTGAACACATTTCTAAGCACTTATAAATGGGAAGAACAAAAGTTATTTTGATTTTATGGTTCATTCTTAAGCTTGTTCAGAATAGTGGTAGCTGACTGCTTGTTTTTACATTAAGAATTTGTCAAAACTACTGTTAAAATACTGTGATTGAGCATATCAGTTTAAAAATACTGAAAAATGTAATGGATAGATAGAATGTATTAGACTTATTGATTACTTTTGAGAATCCTAGGGTTTTTTTGTGACTAAGCAGATATGAAAGACTCCTTGAGAGCTTCTGTATCATTCTGACACGGATCCGCATATGGATATGGGTCAGTTGTGGGCAAAGTGCTTTTGCAAGATCAGCTGGGATTGATTTTAACTTGTAATGTGTGAGGAGCATTAAAGTTGTATTGAGAATGCATTCAGGATGAAAAGTCAAATTTGATGAGTGAAAATCTCCTTGAAGAAAATGTATTTCCTTGGGAAAAAGTCCTGGACAAAGTAGAACCCAGCTAGAGCTATGTGGGAAACCTGAATGATTTTAATTAACAAGCTGCTTTGCTGACCTCATCTAATTTTAGTTCCAGAAATTATTTGCAGATGCTTGAAGTTCAGGCTGGCTTGCTGACTTTGAGTTGTAGTGCTCATATGTGATTGAGGAAAATTTATTAAATGCAAATTTAATGACAGTAATGCCAAATGTCTGTAAATAGAAAGCATGTTATGTTGCTCATCTGAACTCTGATGGCAGCATGATGAAGACTCTGTGTAGTGAGAATGGGAGGTCAAAACAAAGTGTTACTTTCTTGAACTACAGAGTGTATGTGGATGGGAATTAAGTGCTACAATAAAGATTTAATGAGACACTGAAGATAGCTGAAACCTTAAAGCCCTTTTACACTCTTGTGAATGCTCTGTTTCGGAATTCTAGCACTTTTATGAACAGTAACTTGAAGTACTGAAATATTTACTGTCTCTCCCAGCTTTTTATATCTTATTTAAACAAAGCATTTTGAATGAGTTGAGGGAGAGGGATCAGTTCATCTTGACTTTTTATTTCAAAAATGAAAAATCCTATTTTTGGGGGTGGGGGAGTAGCTTCCATTTTGGTTTTTATGGGAGGGGTTTTTTTGCAGTAGAAATTCTAAGTGTTCACTTGATAGTCTTTGTTTTAGGGTTGTTTGAGTACAAGGGTGTTTGGAGAAAAGTGTAAGAAAAGTTTTCTGTATTGCTGAGGAATATTTAACCTGGGTTCTATTTAAATTAGATGCAACACAATTTTTTGCAAATGTACTCAGGTTTACAAGCAGTAGGACCTGAAACTCTCATATTAGTGCCCCAGGCTTGTTGATTTATTAAACAAAAATCTCAGGCTTTGTGCTGACCACGGCTTCCATTGTGGTGTGGATTCACAAGCTGTCCCTGGTCTCTTTCATGGCTGTCCCACGGAACCCGCGGAGCAGAGGGGACCTGATTTACCTCTGGAGAAGGATCTCTGCAGTGACATTGAAGGCATAAGTCAGCTCGATGGCACTGGGGATGTTTCTCCCAAGGAACACATACCACATACAAAAGAAAAAGAAGAGAATGAATTCATTGGCTTTATTGATTCAGAGGATCTAAGAGTTCTGGATGATGAGGAAGACTATGATGATGAATGTGACAGTTCTTCAAACATGGAGTCCAGCTGCAGTGATGGAGACAATGAAGACCTCCAGATAGATATAGTTGAAGAGGTAATTTACTTTTAAGCCTTTATAAGCACATAACAATATTAGATCTCTCCTGACTCTTGAATTGTTGGACCTAGAACAGTTCCTGGTTGGTTTAAGACAGGGCATGCACAATGAAGTTACAAACTTCTGGAGACGGGAGGTACTGCAGAGAATTTACTCAAACTCATTATGAGTGTGGACAAATGAAAGAACTGTTGGAAAGTCATTTGTTTATTGGATGAATTAAAATACTTAGCTATCAGAATTAAGGTTTTATTGTAAAACCCTGGCCTTAGTGGAATGGAGTTCTGCTTTTTACTCAAGTATGATATTATTTAAAGAATTAGATTTAAATAAGATTTATTTAAATAGGATCAGGATACAAATCCAGGTTTCCTTTCCCTCTAAAGGACCACAGGGGATTAGACAGAGAACAACGTGACACCAGAACATTGTTCTCTATTTAATGGCCTGTGTTTCCTAGATTTTCCTTTTTCTTAAAGATACGCAGTTTTGGACTTCACATAAATACAACTTGATCAGTATTCAGTTACTGGGATCTGCTTTTTCAGTTAGCAGTTTTGCTTTTTTGACCTGTGTTTTTGTTTATTGTGTTTTGGGTTTTGAGAATGCAAACATGTAAAAGGTACTTGTAAATGAGGTTGGTGCAACGTGGTCTTCACAGCCTCCAGGTCTGGATTTATTGGGTGTGTTTAATTCCAAGTATATTCAATGCTGTTCTGAAAGAGTGTATTAACAGAACTTTCATCTCTAGGACCCCTTAAACTCTGGTGATGATGTCAGTGAACAGGACATTGCAGACTTGTTTGACACCGACAATGTGATAGTTTGTCAGTACGAAAAGGTACAGTAATACACTGTTATCTTTGTTCTTTAATCATCCTAAATAATATCTGCAGCAAATCCATGTCTGCTCTCCTGTCAGTGCCTTTTGAAGAAACTCTAATGCTGTAATAGAGTGTTTAAATGATGTGTTTAGCTGACAATAGTCTAAAGACTTTCCTGCTGTTTTCTGAAAAGAGGATAATCATAATGGACCATTAAAGGAAAAGGGAACAACAAGTCTGACAAAATTATGATTTGTAAAGGTGCAAAAGCTTGTTTATGTCCTTAACTTCTAAGTGAGATCAACATCTCTGTGGATGTATGTGGGCATATTCAGCTGTGAATTAAGGCTTTTAAAATGGATAACACAAAGAGAGGTGTATTACTTTCTTGTACATTTTTTTATTTGTCTTTGTAGTGCTTACTGAGAGATTTTCCTACCAGAATTTTGTTGTGCTTGAAAAAAAAAGTAGTTGTTAAGTGCCTTTTTCTCCTCATTCATTTTAATGTTTAAAATTCAACCTTATTTTTGAACTCCTGAGGATCAAATTAAGTACTTTTAGCTATGTTATGGTTTTGGATGCTTACATGTCAGTAATGTAAAAGATTAAAAAATGCATGTTTTAAAGTAAATATGCAAAAATATGGCTGTAGTTTAAGAGTGTGCCTTGACTGTTTTAATATTCTTTCCAAAGTGACTAGTAATAATTTCTTGTGTGTCTAACTAGGCCTGTCTTAATAGCTATCTGTGGTTTAGGAAACAGAGACGTGCTAAGAAAATTGTCTTTATGAAACTGTGACAGACTGACTGTTCCTGAGACCAGTTATTTTGGAAACTTACAGGGGTATGTGTAGAAAATGCCTCTGAACTGAAGCCATGGGTGTCTCTATTGTATTGAAAGGTGCACCAAATATTGCAGCTTCAGAACTCAGATGTTACAGTTGCTATAGGTAGTGCATACTGTTATCTAGAGCAAGTTTTGTCTGAAATAAGCTGAAAAATTGCTTGAAAATCTAACAGAAACTACTAGCAAGGTCAGCATTGGGCACGTCTTATAGGAAATTTAATATCAGATGTTATTAGAAATTGAGAGTTACAGAAGCTGGGGAAAGATGTTGGTAACTTTCCCCTTTGCAATAACAGATTTAATAAAACATGTAGGCCCAGTAGAAAGTAGATAAGAACAGTTATGTCTTAAACTACCTTGTTACCTTTAAGACAGTGTTGTTGGTAAAATTGCTGTCCTGTTTCTTTTCTTTCTGGAATTGAAAATAGACTGCTGCTGACAACCCAAGGAATTTTCTAGAGATATTTTATATTCCTTCTTTTAGTATTAAACAAAGCTTTCTGCAGTATGGATCTCCTTGCAGGCCTTTAAAAAGAAAGAATATGCAATTACTTTCTTACTTTTTTTAATATCAGTGTTTGCTTTTAAGCCAAGTTTCGATGCTTTTAGCCTGCTCCTAACACCTCTGTGCACGCAACATCGCTTTGCCATGCCAGAAGGAAAACATTGTATTTTCGTTAAGCTCCGCTGGTTTGCAAGGTGTGCTGCCTTTTGGGATTGCCCCATTACTGTTGTCTTGTCCTGCTGGTGTTGAGCTGTCACTCAGCACTTCCTTTTAGGAAACACATTTTTTTGGAGAAGTTGTGGGATAGGAGAATGGGACATGATGGGATAAGATTCAGGTGGTTTCTCTCTTGGGAGGGCAGGGAGTTCTTTATAAACAATTGAAATATAATGCTTCCATTGAATATTTTGGGCCTTAAGGATTTTAAAATAAAAAGCAGGTGTGTAAAACAGGTTGTACTTAAACCTTGTTTTTTTTTTTAATGAATGGTCTAGTGTATATCTGTGGTTGCATTAATTTTGTTTATTATTTTTCATCAGATTCATCGAACTAAAAACAAATGGAAGTTCTACTTAAAAGATGGAGTGATGTCCATTGAGAGTAAAGACCATGTTTTTGCAAAAGCCATTGGAGATGCAGAGTGGTGAAACCTCACTCCAGTATGTCTTTGAAGACTGTGGCATTATTTCCTTATAAGCCTTCTGTGAAACAACTAGACTTTCTATTGTTGTGCCATTAAAAAAACCCCAACAAAATAAAACTAAAAATCCCCCCAAAACAAAAAAGCTGTGATAAAAAATATGCAAAATCTGTGTTGTTAATTTGTGTTGGTAATCTGTTTAGTTTGCAAACTGAATCACTGTTAGTTGTCTTTGCTGTTCTTTTCTGATAATTTCATTTTTTTCCAATGAAGAAGCATCATTGGAATGAATAGCTTTGAAGTTTGAAATGTTATATCTGTTTGTAATTCAAGAAAGTAAAGAAATACTTATTGATTATAATTAAATAAATTTTAGTTCTGTTGCTTTTTTTCCCGGTTCTTAAAAGCTGAGGTATGACTTGAAATGTAAAATTACACTGTTGTGTTATTCTTTTCAAAGACTTTTGAGTTGAAAATAAAAAGCAATATCTGTTCAAGTCTGAAACCTGTGGCTGTTTCAGCTGCACACTTCTCTGATTTTTTTAGTTGCTTTGTGTTTTTTTGACTTCAGTTTAAAGACATGCACTCTAGATGCAATAAGGGAAATGTCTGGGAAAGATCCTGGAGCTCTCAATATATGAGAATTATTATTGTTTATTCTATACTAGCTGTATCTACTGAGATGCAATGAGTAGTGTGATGTAACATTAAAATGTGATTTATTTTCACTGTCAATGCAAAGTCATTTAAGTTTGCTACTGAACATTTCCACTTTGTTCTAGGACTACAGACCAGTAAACTGTGAATGATACAAATTGTGCATAATAATAAAAGTGTCATCTCATATACATTTCTAGCACAGAGTTGTTTTTGTGTTCCCTCAATATAAACTCTGCTTAGAGAAATGGGTACAAGCCATGCACGTGGCAGTAGCTCACCCTGACGTGGGAACTGCATTACTCACAGCTCTCAACATCAATGTTTTTGTTAGTTCTTCTAGAAATAAAGGCCCAAAAGAAGCTTTGGGCCCTTGTCTTTGAGAGCTGCAGCTTTTCCCTGGCTGGCTCCTGTTCCTTGTAGGGCAAGATGAGCAACTCCACAGTAAAGCTGCAGCCAGAACAGGATCATCCTGCTGGAAGGGCAGTGCTACACTAAGGCATGCGTGTCTGCTGGCATGAGACATTGTGAAGCATTTTGCTTATCTCTAATCTCTGAAAGGGTGCAGAGGCTGGGGAAAGGGAAAGAAAAGAAATGTGAAAGTGCAAAAGTATGAATGTATGGAAGAAGTGGAGGGAAAAACCCCAGCCCTTGTTCATAATGGTGCAAACCCTTGTGCTAATGCCATAAGGCAGGAAGTAGTTTTTTAACAATTATTGAGTTTATTGCATGCTTTTTTTGATGCATCTGCTACTCTCCAGTATCAAAGACAGGCCACTGAACTAGAGAACTTGAACCAAGTGTGCTATTTCTTTTGTCTTTTATAGATGCTGCTGCTGGAATGTGAAGAATTGTGTATTCAGAGGCAGTTAAAATATTCCAGTGTATGATTTCTTTCCCCCCATTTAGATGACTTGTAGCTGCACTGATGCTACACTTCAGACCTATAAATGCATGAGAAATATAGCCTTTACCACATGATAGATGCTTTTAGGTTTCAGCACTCTCTCGCAGGCTTTGAGGTGCTTATGCTCTGTAAATGTGCACATTATGAACTGTGAGACCATTACCAATGTCACAAAACACTGGAAGCAGAGGTAGTGTGGCACAGGAATCCATGGGACAGGACTGGACTTGCACCATTCACTAAGCACCAGAAAGGCTGTGAATGGTACTTCTGAATTTAGCCTGTTTTTCCTGGTCACTATTAAATAAAGTGGCTAATGAGCACTTAGTTTTTTAGCTAATTTTAAAGATAATATTAGTAAAGAATTACAGCTTTGAACAAGATGTTTACAACTAAATACATCTGAGGTCAGGAATTTTTATACTAAAAAAAAAGTTTCTGATTAAAATGTAAGGTCTAGCCTGTGACTTGAGCAGTAGTCAGTGCTTTTGATCTGAATAGTTTATGAATTAATGTTTTTGATTGCTGCTTCTTACAGTTTAGCAAACATATTGCTGCAGACATGACAGGATGAGGTGTGTAATACCAGTTAAGGCCTTCAAAAATACTTCAGTAAATGGCTGCCTAAAACTTTACACCAAAAAGAAGGTAAAGTCAAAATAATGAGACAGAATAACAAGTGTAACTTGTATGAGAAGCTCTGGCATGAATCTAAATCTCTTTTTAAAAAGTTTGACTTATTTGCTTACTTTTGTGTGAAGACAAATTTTAAGTATAAATTACATTTGATGTTTTGTCAGTGGTTTTTATTTTTTTTTAACAGCAATTTTGTAAATGGTGTATTTCACTCCACTTACAGCAGGTACAAAAAGAAAAATGCCCACAGAGACTCTTCTGCTTGGCTGTTACCTCTGCAGCTCTGTAGGGCAGATTCTATCCGTTGTTTAATTCTAACTCATCTCCCTTGCCTGTAGTTTCCTGACCTTCTTATGTCGTGGGGAGGGTGTGCTGGCAAGCTCTTGTCCTGTTGAAACATAATGCAAGTAAATCCGTTGTTGCCCACTTAAGATATTGTGCTGTCATGTCCTAAATCATGTGCAGGACTCCTTCATGTCATGTCCGAAGAAGTGAGTCTCAAAAATCAGTTTTATCTCTAGGTGACAGAGAAATTTTAGGCCAGTAGCTATTTTTTTAGACCAGTACCTTTGGTTTGTATTATAGTTAAATATAAATAGTCCTATTTGATCACTGGCTAAGCTCAGGAGCTGGTGTGTGTAAAGAGGTGCATCATATGGAATTTGTATTGATTTCTAAACCATGGAGTTTTTTAAGATCCTCTGTTCTCAATCCTGCTTCATTCCCCACCTGTGGGAACTTCTCGTGAGCGCAGCTGTGCTTACATTCAGAGGTTTTGTACTGATTGAAATCATGGCATTATGCTGAAGGTAAGAGTAGGTCAGAGATGGTATTTCTAATTATCACAATTATGAACTAATGATAGACCTGTCACTAGTAAAAAAGGAATTGCTTTCATTTATGTGAAGCAAATTTAGCTTGTGGTGCAGTGTTTTGGCAACAAGAGGAGTGCTTTAGAACTCAGTTGCTGTCATAGACATGAAAGCAAAGGACTCAGCTGAAAAAGAGAATGTAAAAGGTTTAAAGTCATTGCAATAGTACTGTTCTCTTATGTATCAGACTCTGCACTTATTTAAATTAGGAGTGCAGTCACAAATCTGGACCAGGCATTTAGCATGATCACTTAGCATCAGGCAATGCATAGTGAAAGAAAAGAGAGATTTTAATGAGAAAACATTGTCATGAAAAGGTAACTACTCTGCTACTCTGCATCATCACCTGGGAATAGACTTGGACTGTGTGTGCTGAGGAGGCCCTGGTGCATTCCTGAATGCTGCCAGCACTGGTGATGTCAGAGAGTGGACAGGTGGGAATTGTTTCTGAGACTGTCCCAGGAGGGAAAACCGGGCAGCACTTCCTTGCTTGTGCAGGAAGCAGCATTCCTGCTCCTGAGAGAGAGTCTTTACAGTTTACCTGATTTGTGTGTGTGCACATGTGATACCCTAAATTGAGTCCTGTGTGCAGCAGGGGGAGGTTTGCCTCTCTAGTGATTTCCGGATCCCACATGGCTGTGTATGGGTTAATAATTCGAGTAAATTACCCACCAGCTCAGACTGAGATCTAATGTAAACTGCAGATTTCTCAGTGACAAAGGTTCAATAGATCAACTTTCCTCCTTGGTGACATCTTTACAGCTTATTGCTTGAATGCTCTTCTTTAACTGTGTGTAGGTGGCTGTGTAATTGGAAGTTTCTGTTGATGAAATGTAGGCATCTAGTTTAGTGCCTCTTTCATTAAACCAACAATGCCAGCACAGCTGATAGGAATGAAAAAAGAAGCCATGAAAGGTAGCAAACAGGCTTTAAATACTCCAGGGAAGCAGATACGGAGAAAAAGAAGCTAGGCTGCAATCACTGCAGTAGCTGTTAGCTTCAAGAGCAACTTGACTACTCCTGGACTCTCTGGTTCCCCATGCAGAAAAGTTTTGCCTAATAGCCACCTTCCACACCTATCATCCCAAAGGAAGAGAAAGGAAAACACCACTTTGAACGTCAGAACAGTTATGTTGCATAAGAATTACTGACTGGCATGTTTATTTATTATGAAATGTTCAAGATATTGTAAAACAATCCCTAGTCACTAAAATAATCACAACTGGCCTTGCAAAGTGCCGCATCTCTTGGCATTCTGGGTTAATTTTCCTTGTGGGATGTCTTGTCCCGTGGTGCAGGGTAGGGCTTATCTAAGGCTGACAAGAGCAGGAACGCTTGGGAGGCTTTGCTGGGGGCTGTGGCTACGCCGCCGTTCTTGCAGTTGGAGTTATAAGCAGAGAAATAGTTCATCCTGTAGAGCTCTGCTCGGCTCTTGCAGCAACCAAGCTTGCTCATCAGCAGAAAGAAATCCCTCCGAAATGCTTTGGTGAAAATAGCGTAGAGAAAGGGGTTTGCACAGGAGTTGACGGGGTAAAATAAAACCAGCAGGATCTTGGAGTTGGTCACTGTGATGAGAGGAACTTTGAAGGCAGCAGATATGGCAAAAAAGGAGATGGGGGCCATGCAGGTGAAATCCGTGAAGATCAGTATTGCCATTCTCTTGGCGACCTTGGTGTCCTTATTGGCAGCTACCAGCTCTGGGTTCTGCACGGCGATGTAAATCTTGATGTAGCAAGCACAAATGACAATGAAGGCGACAACATTCAGCACCAAGATCAGCAGGATGTAGGCTTGGGACAGGCCCGTTTCGATATCCATGGGCAAACAGATGCTGACCTTCATGTAGCTGCTGACGCCGAAGAGAGGCAGCACGGCGATGCCGATGGAGAAGAGCCAGCCTCCGAGCATGATGGGCATGGCGTGCCGCAGCCGCAGCTTGCGGTCCAGCTGCATGGCGTAGGTGATGGTGTGCCAGCGCTCCAGGGTGATCACTGTCAGCGTGTACACCGACAGCTCGCTGGCAAACACCGTGAAGAAGCCGGCAGTGCTGCAGCCGCTGCCCGTCTGCCAGTCGATGGCGTGGTTGTAGTACTGGCCGCTGGTCTGGGCGTCCACGGAGGCGATGAGCAGGAGGTACAGCCCCATGCAGAAGTCGGCGAAGGACAGGTTGCACATGAGGAAGCGAGGGACTGTCAGCTTGTAGTGGCTGGTCAGGAGAACGAGGAGCACGGTGAAATTGCCGGCGATGGCGAGGATGTTTATAAACCAGATCAGCACTCTCAGGAAGCTGTATCCCAGGATGTCTTCGCAGGGATTAAAGGCGTCTGGTTCTGGAGTGCACGTGAGGACTTTAGGCTGACAAAAGTCATACTCAAAGTCAAAGCCGGCCATTTCGCTGTCATCGAAAATGGTTGAGTAGCTGTAGGGAGAATTTTCATCATCTGTTGCAAAGGGGTACGTGTTCCTCTCTGTTGACCACAGCAATGTGTTGTTGGAGTTATCTCTGTAACCGTGAAAAAACCACCCCCCAAACAGAAGTGAAATATTTGTTACATGCTACTTGCATTCTTTTGCAAAAGACAACAGATAAGAGTTGTTTTAAAACAATGACTTCCTCCATGTGTTTCTAGAGGGTGTTTACAAATAACGAAGCCTTGTAAGGATGCTTTGTGTTTGGGAAGCAGCCTTGGAGAGCAGCAGGAGTCACAGTCCCATCCACAGAAATGCTCTTATACAACTTGCTTATTTGTAAGTACTTCACTTTTACTGCTTCGTGAAGGAGGCATCCTTCTCATGCTGCTGGTTGGCTGCAGTCCAAGCTACGGTAACACTTGGGCTGATGGATTACAGCTTTGATGCACAGAGGTTTCGCAGGCAGTTGTAGAAGCCATACCAAAATAACCTATGGATTTTAACTGTGCACCTTTGCTCCCCTTAGGAAAGACACTTAGCAAACAAATTCCTGAGACTATGTATGGCTTAGGAGGTGCTGAGGAATTTGCTGTTCGCAGTACTGTAGGGCAAGGAGTGCATGGTTAACTAAATCACACTGGTAGCTAGGAATTTATTTAATATAGGCTGCACCCAATGCCTAATAAAAAAATGTTGTAGGTTTTTAAGATAGACTTCTAAAATCTCTAGGTCATCAAGAGCGTGGTGATAAGCCTACCAATGAAGAAATGTTTTAAAAGAAAACACTGGTTTTTTTGGCAGTTCTCTGCCATAACAGGTACCTATTTCCCAACTTCCCAATCATCCTGACTGTGATTGTTTGGTGGACAAACACTCAGTCTGCAGTGTGAGACCTGGAAAATATCTCTATTGAGGACAACCCTTGAGAAAACTGGTAGCTTTAGAATAATTTAAATACATGCTTAAGCTTCCACATCTACTGAAGCATGTCCATTAAATGATATTTCTGGAGCAGGGTCTTAACTGGCAAATGAAACTGAGCTGCTTTTCAGCTATTCCTGTGGGGCAAATAACATCCCAAACTTGTTATCCTAACTCTTCTCTCTGTATATGGAAAACTGCCCAATGTCTTGTGTTTACTTGCCTGGCTCAAACTGGAAGAGCAGGGAATACATTTGACTCTATTTACTTACAAAAATGATTGTGATTTTCTGAGAGGCCATGTGAATGTGCTGCTATGTGCAAGCTGGATTTTTTTTTAAATTATTTTTTACATGTTTTTACTAATAAGAACTCAGGACTTTCAGATGATTTCTGCTGTGGTTCTGCAGCCATTAAGCCCATAGCCTTACATTCACTTGCCTATTATATTGCCTGCTCAGAGAATTGCTGGGATTGAGATTTGCTAAAGCAAAAAGCTTCAGTAGCCAATAGGCTGGGCAGACTATTTAATGCACAGCAGGAGTATAACAGATGCTAATCCAAAACAAGCAGACAGATAAAACCAAATGGCAAGTGTAGGAGGCCTCACCACCCAGCAAACAAGATAATGTCCAAGGAAGTAATTATCCCAATGAATCAATCACATTTCAGCTGTATTTAGCCATTGGAATTTTGTGCCCATAACCTTGTTTCTTCTAGACTTTAGAATGCTTTGACGCCACGTCTGGGCTGCTAAGAAGTCCCAAGGTCTCCCATTAATCTGCAGAGGGATGGAGAATAGCAAATCTTTAAACTTCTCCCTTAAAAGCTGGGTTAGAGCCTGTGATCCAGCACAGCCAACACAACAGTTTTGATATTAGCCTTTCTCATTGTGACACTGAACAGTGTCAAGCAAAACTGTGATGATATGAAAAGACATGTTTAGACGGAGTAAACCACTAGCACGGGGTCATCACACTTCTAGCTCAGGGACTCCATTCTACCATGGAAAACTACAGTTTCGCAGAGTTTTACTTATCCTTTCTATAGGAAAAAAATAAAGAAGTTAACACTAGCAGCTCTTCTTTGAATCATACCAACAACTGCATTTATTTCAGGGAATGGAAAGTATCCATGTAGGCCACTAACTTCGGTAAATATTTAATCATTGTTTTGAAGTCCTTTCAGAATACAGAAGACAAAGTGGAATGAGTAAAGCTTGTGAAATCATGTGGGTTTTTTATTCTCCTTTCTTTTTGAACATCCAAATCTTGGTTTAATGATAGTAAAATTACCACTGTGCAAGTTGTAGGGGTGACTGAATTGGCAGGCAAAGACCTGCTTAGTGAAAAAAGGCATGTGAACAACAGAAAGGGGAAGAGGTCTGTATTTGCTACTTCCATCATCTCTATGCAGAGAGGTACTCACAGCATTTCGTTAGTCGGTTTCCTCATGGTGCTTTCACACTCCTTGGAGAAGTTGTCAAAAATGGAAAGCAACAAATTCTGTCTGCAAGAGGGATGAGAAGAAAGTTAAGTTTCAGGCTGGATTTTGGCCAAAGCCTTGTCTTCTCTGCAAGTGGTCTTCACAGATGTAAGGTAAGCCAGCGCTGGCCTCCAGGCAGCACAAAGATTCCTGCAGACATCTGGAAGTGGGAAGGAGAAGACTTCAAATACTGTGAAAATAGGCAGCGTAAGGGTGTGTAAGGTGTGTAAGGATGGTGCTCTTCCAGGTGAGGTGAATCTTCCCCAGATGACCCCATTTTAAAAACTGATTGGGATCCGGAGGTAGACTTTGCGTGCTTGAAGTAAAGCAGTTTGAATAGTACGAGTTGAAAGATGATGCATTTGCCAAAATCTCAGGTTTTGAGGCTTTGAAAGTAGCAGCCAGGTACTCTACCAGTATGAATGGAAATGGTTTTGTCTCACCTCATTGCTGATACCCCTGGTAGGGGAGCAGTCATTTCCTGATTTGCATGGGGTTTTCTCCCCAGCAATTTACTAAGAAAACAGTCACTTAATATAGTGACTTACTAAGGCACACCTGTTTTTATAGACCATGCTCATGCTGCAAAGTCAAGCACCTAAAAAATAGTACAGTATCAGAAATGTCGTTATCTTTATCAGAATAAATACTGTTTTTTCTCTGCCAGAGTTGCTCCTGCATTTAATACACTCAGAAATGTGATCTGTGACTGAATCAGTTCATTAGCAATGGAAATGCTTGACAGTAGAATCTTTGTTCTGTTCTTGCAGAATCAAGAACTCCATAGTAAAATGAGGTCGGCAGAGAAAGCATAGATTAACCCCTAATTTTACCCTAAAGAACTGGAATGTACTCCTGCCTTTTGAGGACATCCCTGAAGCAAAGGCGTGGGAGTGACACCCTTAAGGCCTCTCACAACTGTGCTCAGCACATCATTGCTGTGGCCTTCATTTGAGATGGACAAGAAACGAAGCACCTTCATGGCTCAAACTAAACTCATCTGGGGTTGCTTTGGCTGCCTAAAGCCAACTGGAGGTTGGTTTCTTTGAAACATAAATGCTGAAAAAATGAGCTCCAGTTGTCTTGGATTAACTGCCCCAAGTTTGTGAATGCAAAGCTCTTCCTGTGCCATGGTTTCCAGCTGTGGGGAGAACAATACTGTCTATTACTTGAAATGGTTGAAACTAAACTGTGTAACCTTCCTCTGTAGGCTTGTGGCAGGCCCTAATTTTGGTGGCTAATTGAAAGCTTGCCCTTTCTACTATATCATCATATCGCCTGTATTAATTAAGCTAAAGGCTACAGGGGTTTATTTTTTTTTTTTAATTAGGGCAATGTGCTATTGAAAAAGGTCTGTCTTCTGTGTGCCAGTAGGCTTTTAATTGAGATACCAAGAAAAATATAAGCTTTAAGCAAACTTAGAATAATGTTTCTGCTGGCAGATCCAGGGCACAGGATGGGATCCATTTCTGCTCTAAAATAAATGGACATAATTTTCCTGGCCGCAGCAGAGATTTGCTGTTTCCTGCAAGGCCTTGCAATGGACCACAGCTTGCCTGTAACTGGAATAAAGCAGAATAAAGCAGAATTGCCATTTTGGAGCTTCTGAAGCACTGCAGTACAATAATGTGCTATTTGGACTTACTTTTCTGTCCTTAGATTTCGAAAAGCACAGCAGTGGCTGGGATATGTTAGGACAGCTTCCAGAAGACTGCTGAATTTATCCAGTGGTGGCAGCCTCTTTAACGAGTAAGATGACGTTGCATTTAAGACCTGAATGGCCTCAAGCCCGTAGCTAGGCAGGGACTCCAGGGCTGTTGAAGAAATATCCCTGCAAAACAAAGAGAGAATTATCTTTTCTTTTCATCCCTATATAAACACCACCAAAGCATGACGGTAGGTAATAGCAACTGGTTTGTTCACAAAGGTTCAGATCTACAAAGTCTCTTCAGTACCTGATGCCCAGCTCAGAGTCATGGTCAGTGAAACTACAGAGCAGCAGGGTAAGAACATCCCTGTAGCTCAGCAGCTCCAGCCAGGCAAGGAGCTCCCTTGGTCCTGGGGAAACTGAAACCCACCACTCCAGGGACTGTGTCCTGACCTTTCCATTTGAAATCCATGCATGCAGTGAGGGACGCCGCAGAGCCAGAGACAGGGAGAGAAGAAGGTGGACAATAATGACTCTCCAGCCAGCTAACAGGTAGGACACTCTTCTTGCTCTCTGCTTGGCTCTGAAGGGCTGTTCTAGGTGCTTTAATTAAATGGCTATTAATTAAAACCCCAAAAGAATCTGCCATTCTTGCCAACACAAACTTAAGCAGTTTGGTTTACAGAGACTGCAGAGGGTTTTTTTGTGTGAAGGAAGTCCATCAGTGACAAAAGATTTTCAGAGTCAGGATATTAAACAAAGGGAAAAAAATGGCCCACAATTCTGAAAGCGATATCAGTAGTACCATGTTCCATAAAGCATCAATAAAAGGAACAAAAAAGGTATGTGCAGCACAGAGTGCTAGTTACAGAATCACACTGTGTTTTTTTGCATGGAGTTAGAGCCAGGGCAGCCCTCCAGTCAGTCCTTGATTAATAAATCATGAGGAATGATAATAACGAGTTTTATTCAGCATGCGCTTACAGTGTGCAATCAACTGGATCACTTTTATAAACAAATTCTGTACCAATATATATTGCCAAAACATATCTATCCTACCAAAGGACAAGTTAGTTTACAATGTCAGAATATAAGACACAGGAATAGGATCAGGAGGATCTGACACAAATAAAGCAAACCCCAAAATGTCTAAGAGGTGTAGATCAATGCCAACACTAGAAGTGATATGTGTTTGCCAGAGTGAAAACTACTTTCATTCTGTAATTTCATGGCATCTTGTTGACATGTTTCCATTTTGTACACAGACGGTAAGAGATCAGATCTCCTTCCAGGCTTGAGGCCTGTGTTTGCTGTGGTGACACAGCTCTGGTGGCACAGTGCAGTTCCTACAGGACACTCATGGAGTTGTGGATACTTACAGGACATCTGGCCCTGTGGCCCCTCTCAGGGCATCGTTGTGTATCCGCCTGAGGTTCTTGTTGTCCTTCAGGATTCTGTGGAACCAAAAATGAACTCTCTTTACATCTGTATCTTTAAAATCACTTTTTTGGTTTCTTCATCACATCTGTTTCAAATCTTTCTCCCACCACAGCAGTGGTTGTTGCACTGCCTGGCTGGGGAGGGCTTGTATTTCCCATTTGACATTTACTTCCTCTGCTGCCATCAGATCATGATCATCTACACTTAAATCTGATAAATTCCAAGTTCTTCTGACTTAAACCAGGAACAACCAGGCTGGTTCTTTCACTACCATAGCAAGGATACATTTTACCCAAACCAAGAGACTAGTCCCCCAGAGTGTGAGAGGGATTAAAAACTATTGATGTTTCCAGACATAAACTGTAGATTCCTTAGTCTGGGCTACTGTTTCAAGTTTTTACATTACTTTATGAGCTTTTCTCACAAAAGCTGTGCTATTTTAAGGGATGTTGTTTCAGGAAAAGCAGTGAGAACTGCAGGATTAACGACTGAGTCACAATGACACAAAGATGCAGTTTTCTCATGGGTATTGGGAAACAGAAGACATCCAGTTAAACTGAAGGAAGAGCCTCTGACTATTTAAATTGTTACTTACTGTTTGAATTACTGAGGAGAGATAGCATACTCACAATTGATTCAGCTTTGTCCCGTTGAAGGCATGGCTGTGAATATCTTCAAATCCATTTTTATACAACTTGCTGGAGATTAAATAAACACAAGGGAAAAAGATTTGGAAAAGGTGAGGTTACATTATGTACTACGAGTTTCAAACCTCGGTGCTGCATTCATTTTAATGATTAGAGGCTCTGCTTATAAAGAATGAAGGTAACTATAGCTCTTAAATGTTAAGAAAGATGCAGTTTAAATTCTCTAAGCTTCTTCCTGTTTAGCTGCTGAAGAGAACTTCTGCTGAGGTACAGATCCTCCTCCTCTGAGGGGTTCACCTGTGCCTACCTGGGACTGAGATCCAGGTACAAGACATTAGTCCAGGTAAGCTCCTGGCATGCAGGCAACAACCTGGAGGCAGAAGACCTGGATTTTGTGGTGTCAGGGGGTGCAGATGGAAGACTGCAAGGCACAGAGATGTGTCAGGTGGAAAGCAACTGTGAAGTCTGGAGAGACCTGCCGGGTTGCAGATCCTCTATGGATGAACAAATCTTCCAAGACACAGCTTTGCAGAGAGGCAGGGGTGAGCTGCGCATCATCCAGTGGTCAGTGAGTTATCACCTTCTCCAAAGTGCTGCTGCCAGGCTTGATTTGTGCTGTGGAAGCCTTGCTGTCCCCTGCACTGCACAGGGACACTGGTGCCACCCTGCTTCCTGGTTCCCCACCCTGGAGCCAGACACCTAAAGCCTGGGCTCTGCTACATCGCAAGTCCAGCTCTTTTCCTTCATTAGGAGATGTAACCTCTTGGTTTAATAATATCCGTTTGTGATATTAAGTTCCTGTATCCAATAGAAATTCAATATAGTCACTTGTATATATTATTCTTTTCTTTAATATTAAGCCCTATTAGAAAACCTGTAACTGTTTATGAATTAAATGACATTTTTGTTGCTTTTCCACTTGTTTTTGGGATAGCACAAAATGGCCCTATGAAACCTGCTCCCAAGTGCTCAAGTGTGGGGAAGCACCTGACTCCGTTTGACAGCAGTACCTCCCTTAGCACAATGCTGAAATTAGCTGTAGCCTTAAAGACCATGAAAATATGTGGGATCAATTTCCCAATCCACAAGAAATGTTAGCTGCTGGAAAGGCTAAATTAGCTATTTGCTGTGCAAAGTATGACTGCAGGGTGACTTTACACCTACATAGATTACTTATGTTTCACCAGACCATGCTGTAGCAAGAGGAATTACTCCACCTAATTACAGCTAACCACATGGGGTGGAGTTAACACATAGCTCTACAATTAGGAAGCTGCTGATAAGATAATTCTTTTCTTCTTGTGGTGAGCTCCCAATCACAAAAGGATGGGAGAAAAATGACTGTTGGCTGTTTCCTGACTTAGACTCCCTCCCATTTAATACACTTTAGGGTTACAGTAAAGACTTTAAGCACCTTTCTCCATCTCTTTTATGTTCATTTTCTTGCACCATTAGCAGAATCATAATTTTGCTGAAGTTATTTTGAGAACTTTTTGGGAGGAAAGAGGCTCATAAGATGAAATGATGCACTAATCCAAGCAATTGCTCCTCTTTAGCGTTGTGTAGGAGTAGCATTCAGTCACATTTATGCCCAGTTCCTCTCTCGTTTCCAGAAGGTATTGGTCAATACATAAAATCTGGGTTAAAATTACTGTCATGCTGGCACATAAGCTTGATGAAGAGTCCATCAGATGCTGCAGTTATTGCTCATGTGCACAGCTCCTTTGCAGGTGCAAGTAGCCATGGAGTTCTGGGCAGGGTTCCTGTTGGATGTGCATTGGAGCCTGGCCCCCAAGGCTGGCTTCACTGGGCTGCCCTGGGGCTTGTGGCCACCACACCAAGTGGGTGCCTGCTGCTGCTCTCTATGGCTTACAGGGGCCTTCCTTGGGAAACCCAAATTTTGGCCACATCCTGCCAAGAGGCTCAGCTTGTGAATTCTCCTCTTCCAGCACTACTTTGTGGAAGTTTTTTCTGAAGACAAGTGAGCTGTGAAATCCATACAGAGTTCTTGCTGTGCTGGCAGAGGACATCTCACCTTGGCTTTCTGCTGCTTTCTGCAATCCTCAGTTGGGGCATCTCACAGCATCAAACCCACCCACCTGACAAGGAGCTGAAGCAATGAACCCACTGCTGGCCAAAAGGAAAGTCTTGGGTGCGGAGACTTATAAGAAAGTAAGCTAAGGCAAAAGAAATCAGGGTAAGAAGCAGCATCCGTAGTTTGTATCAATTTATTCTGTGTCTCCATCCCTCCTCTTCAGAGGGACTCTGTGCAGTTGAAGCTCAGCTCCCTCAGGCTGCTGGGTGCCTGAAAGCACTGTTTCAAAAAACCACATCCCTGAGGTAAGAACAGAGACTTTGGCCTCCAGTGCAGTTTTTGTAGTTTATATCTTGATGGTATTTTTAAAAACAACATTGCATGGAAGATGAAGATTTAGATCCCTGGTCCTATTTTCTTTCCTAACTGAAATTATCTCTTGGATAAAACTCTGCTCTTCATCTTGAAGAACATCCCTATGTTTCTTATGCATTTAAAATTCAACACACAATATGTATATATATTTTATGGGGCTTAATGTCAAGATTTTCATGAAGTCAACCCACTTCCCTCAAGCAGAAGTGTTATCTTCACAGAAGGAACTGGAGCTAGGATTATTTTACTCACAGTGTCAGTGATTCATTGTTCATCCCTTGGAAAGCATTTTGTGGTATAATTGTCATACGCAAGTTATCACAGAGCTCCCTTTGGAAGGAAAGAAAAGAGGTATTTTTGTCAGTGACTGAGGAACAAGATGGAAAACGCTCGCAGCTGGTTTAGGATGGGTGTCTACTTACAAAATAAAATGAGCTTCCAGTGAGAAGATCTGTGTCAGGTCTGGAAATTGTCTTATTCCAGTGTTACAAATGCTCCTAGAGAAAAGCATAATTCCTATTTATAGAAGAAAATATTACCAGAGTGGATGTAACCAGAAGCCGACTTGGTAGGTCTAGGTCTAACAGCCACTTTAAAAAGTGACAAGTCAAATTTTTTAAGTAGGCTCCAAAGGTATTTGTAAAAATCAAGGTTTTAGAATTCTCAAGCAGTGTCTTAGAGGAGCAGCATATTTTCTCACTACATTAAGCATGAGGGAGAGATTTTAGTTACATCTTTTGTTTAGTACTCTGTTAGTTTGAAAGCTTTATTCTAGAAATAAGCACTTACCAGAACTACTTTGCAGACTTCTGTTTTGTCCATCAATGCCCTGGCCTTGTACAATGGAAGACCTCACTATTGGCTAACTCCAGGTTAAAGCTATTGTAAACAATGTATGTACATCTAGGATACTGTAATGCATGAAAAACCTTTTTCCTTACACTCCTTAATTTGATTTGGAGAAAAGAATAAATAAAGTCAACAGAAAATGAATAGAACTCTTTCTTACAAGTATTTTAGCCTTGGAAGATTTCTGAACGCTCCATCCTCAATGTGCAACAGATTTTTCGTGTTCAGGATTAATCTGCAATAAGGGGAAAATACTTCAGTGTTGTAATCAGTATAGGTTTGGGAGGGCCCTGAGTTTTGCTTGTGATTTACTTTCTCAAAAACAGCCTGCAAATATGTTGCTGGATGCATTTTGAGGCACTGTTGGTAATAAAAATGGCCTGCAAGTTTAGGCAGCCAAAGAAAGTTAACACTGCCTGAATTCTCATGGTTCTCTGAGCTGGTCTGGTTTGGTTATCCTGGTCACTGGTGGGAGTTAGCATTTTGGGCTTGGACATGGGGGCCAAGCCTGGACCTGAGAGTGTGTGTGTGTGCCTGGTCCTTGCTCCACAATCAGATCCTTTTAAATCACCCCTTGTTTCCATTACATTACTGATGCTCTTCCTAGCCAGGAAAGGCAGTTTGTCAGATAGTTTAACCTCTTAGGAGCACCATGGACTTCCTTAGAGCAGTGGTTGGTATAAGTGGATCAGCAGAAACTGGGAGAGAAGGGTGTGACAAATCCTGTTTGCTAGTGGTCACTCAAAAAACAGGCAGATCTCAAAATCAAGGAGCACTTTCTGCAACTGAACTATCTGGTAAAGCTCTGTTTGCCCTAAAGGCCAATAACTGCAGCCCAGCTCCCTCCCAGTGCATAACTTACAAGATACAAAAGTTTTAGCATGTGAAGTGGCAAGAAAAGTTGAAATTCAAGGATGCCATTGAACTTACTACCCTGATCATCCATTGAATGTGGACTTGAGCTCAGCTTGGGACATCAAGCCCTTGCAATGTGAGTCCTGTACAGCACTAAAGATTCAAGTAGGTTTTCTTGCCAGCTTCCTGTAGCTCTTTAGTGGTCTTGCTCATCTTTTGGGTTTTGGAAGACTGGCATAAGACAAGCTATCCATAAACTGTAGGTGAATGCATGGGGTCAAATCTTTAATTCCTTCCACTGATTTTAGTGGAAGTTGTACTCACTCAGAGGTTGATTAATCTGTATCCCTTGCTTATGTGAGCAACTGGCTTCAGTGATGTTCACATATATATATAAAAAAAGAGATTAATTTGTCCTCACTCAGTTGCACAATTTTCAGCCACTCACTGGTCATGCTGTGCAAAAAAGGCAGTAATGAGATACTGAATCAGATTTAGAGTTTCCAATTTCACTAAATATTTCAGAACATTCTCCTAGTCATTGCTTTTAACTCTCTCACATGCCTGTGCTATGCAGGTCAAGTTTAAAATCAGTGCATGTTCTGTTTGAGTAATATTTTAGTGCTGCACAGAAGAGCTATGCATACTAAGCAGCTGTATTTAAATAATGTAGGGCTTTGAAAACGGCATCTTCAAAAAGAAAGATTTTTCTCATCTGTTGTCATCCCAAATTATTTCCCCACTTAGAAAACCTGACAGTGCCAGAGCTCCACTCCTGCCACTGAGCTGACTGAAAGCAGTGGGACTCTGTGCAGGGATGTCTCTGCATGAGCTAGATCTCCAAGGCCAGGCCTTACAGAGTGCTCACTATTTCATACAGTACTTTGGAGGGAAATGTTTCTCATCATAGATCTCAATCAAAGCAAATCAAAGTAACAGAGACAGATTTGGTCCAGGAATAGTTCTCTGCAGACTGTTTATTCCTTGATGATCCGAAACCACAACATGGATTCCTTTTTTTAACTGGTGCTTACATTTCAGTCAAGGTGGGTAGGCTGTCAAAGGCACTCACTTCTATTCTCTCTAGGGAGTCGCTCTGAGAGATTTCACTACAATGAAAACAGCAGACACAAAGCAACACATTACCAGAAGAGGTACCAGCAATCAGCTTTCCATTTTATTTTCTCCTTTTATGCACACTTGCTCAACTCCTCCTATGAGTGTTGTCCGTGCCTCACCTCAGACATCCTGGCAGGCCATGCCAGTGGGGTTTGAGACAGGACCAGCCTTTTCTGGCTTGGCAAAAGGGAAAGCCAGCCCTTAGGAATGAGTACTGCTGTAACAGCCAATCTCCATTTCCTCAGTAAATTGCAGGTAAGCTAGAGACTGAGAGCCAGAACTAATGTAAACAGAGTGAGCCCAAGCCTTGTGAGCCTTTTCTTCCCTCCCATCATTGGTTCTGCTTAGTGAATTTATTTGTGGGGTGAGGACATGGATAATGTTCTCGGTGCTTCATATGATATTATCAAGTCAGAACTATGGTCATCTAATCCACAGATGAAGAAATACACAGATATGGATTCAGCACACTTTATGAACAATTTTTGGATTTAAATACCATTTTTATTACACGTATGCAAACTGAAAGGAAGTGGCTCTTTTCATCATGACACAGACCAACATGATTGTATTTGGTGGCACTCTCCACCAAATTGTGGATTGTAGTGTACAGATGCTCCTATTCCACATGTGTACTCAAGGTTAATCAATACTGACATAGAAAAACAAAATCCACTTATTAGATGCTTTTTAAGTGCTTGTTAGATTAAGATCTAAGAGGCTATGCAAAACTGAGTCCTGAAAATAAATAGTATACATTTATGTATATATAAGGGAAAGGTCTTCAAAATTTCTGAACAGAATTGACTACAAGGGCACACAAAGTAAACCTAAGATTATACACTCTCAAGAAAAAATATTTTCAAAACAACTAGAATGTATCTACACTGTCAGAGTCAGTATTGTCACAGTCCTGAGTGTTAGCTTAATTCAATTACAATTATGAGAAGACAACTCTGTTGTTGATACAAAATCCCTTAAGACCAGAATGAATTCTGTATTTCATTTGTAGTGGAAAAGGGGATGCACATTAGAAATCACACAGTTAATGTGTATGTGTGTCTTAAAGAATTATCAAGGATTTTTTTTCATCATCATAATTCAGTGAGAATGTTATTTTTGGTATTGCACTGGTTACTTATAAATGAAAGATGTGAATAAGTGGCCTACTGGACACCAGATTCTCAGAGAATTCTCAGGCTGGGAGGGATCAATGCCTGCTCACAGAACATTTTTGGGGTCTGAAACATGGTTCTTCCATGGGATGCTCCCTGTCAGCCACAGTTGTTCCATTTACATATGTTGGAATGACTTATGGCATGAGAATAATTTATCATCTTTCAGAGAGTGATGTGTGGCCAAATAGCTGACCCAGAGTTTTATAATTATAAAATATGCATTTTTCAAAGTAGCACTAAATGTCAATAAAATTATGAAGTGTTCTACAAACTAACTTCAGAAAAATACATTGATTCACACACCATTAATTTGGAGAGATTCATTAAAAGCACATAAAAAGATCAATTAAATGCTTGTTATGGAAGGGAAAATGTCCAAGAACAAACCATTCTGTATGGAGAATATGATGTGTACAGTTTGAGAGTAGCCTTAAGTCATACAGGTAGGAGAAATTCTGTAGATTTAAGTTGGTCTCCAGTGTGAAAATGATTAAGTTCTCATTAAACATTCAGATACAAGTGAATGCAAGAATACAGCACCACTGGATTCTGCTTTAATACTGTATTGCAGTTGGGTATATGCAGCAGAGAAGTACAAAGAGTGCACCTTGAAAAGAAAGCAGCAACTTCTGTGCTGCTGCTTAGGTTCCGGGGGAGGTCATTCCCCTGCTCTTCACTGCACTGCTGTGTCATCAGCTTCGTCCTTTAGAGGCCACTCAATGCAGACAAAATAAAAAATAATAAATAAAGGAGACTCAAGCATGCCATTTCAGCTGGAATAACAGCAGAAATGAGGGCAAGAGGGATGAGAGGAGCATTATGGTCTGAACCCTTGATGGGAAATAGGTACAATGATGAGGGTCAGGAAGCGGTGTAGACCCGGTGTGCAAAATTACAGCACTTGCAAACTGAAAGATCAAAGAAAGGGCTCAGTCCTACTAAACCCCTGCCAAGCTTATCTCTCACTGCAAAATGCTGAAGAAATGTCTTATTTGGGTCTTCTATAAATGTATAACCACAGAGTGACATGGCTGTCATTGCAGAGGTAATGTTTGATGACAGAAATCTATCTCCTCTGCTAATGAAATGCTCCTCTCATCAGTTACTAAGCTTATCCAGTTGTCTCTGGCATGATTAATATTTCATTATTTGATCTTTAAATGGCTGTTAAAAATCACACTTTTCAAAGGATCGTTTGTATCCTGTTTACATGAAAGGAATGCTATGTTTATCCTTCCCCTGTGTATTTTTTTCATCAATAGAGTGTATTAGCCACATGTTTTTACATTATTATAAAAGGATGATTTCTGTAAGAAATTAAGGAAAAGCCTATGAAAAATATTGACAACTTACATGATGAAGGCATCTTGAAGTCCTTCAAATGCATGTGATGGGATTACTTTTACAGGGAGATGAGTAAATGATCTGAAAAAAAAGAAGAGAGGGAGGAAAAGGTTGTAAGGCATGGAGTTTCCTTGTTTATAATTGTACCATTATGGTAGGGAAAAAACCAATAAAGCACAATGCCACTTTATTTTTCCCCGCAGTTCTCTGTACCTCTGGGGCCTGATCAATTTGTCATTGATCTTAGTTAAATGGAATTCAAAAGATATTGGGTCAGTTCCTCAACAGCATAAATTTGAGAGTAATCACCATCAAATCAATAATAATCATAACCTATTAAGTAAATTTATAGCCTGATGAAAGAAAGTAGGCTGCTACATTCACAGTTATGGCAGCTACAGGCTTGTCAAAGTTAGATCCTCAGAAGAAGTGGCTTTCGTGTAAAGCTTTCTCAATTAAAACAGTATCTTTGTGTTAGCTGCACTATGTTCTCCTCCCAGCAATATCCCTGTAATGTTGCAGTGTGGCATCATGAATGTGGCTGTACACAAAGGGTAAAAGAACTTCAAATCAGACTAGTATAATGGAATTCTTTTTTTTTTTTAATAAATTGCATCAATATAGTTAGTTGACTCAAAGCAAGCGTGGATTTTAATTTTTAATTTTTCAGTTTCTCTGATTGAGAAATTAACAATGATGGGGGAGACAGAGCCACATTTTACCATTCTCCACATCTGAACTACACTGGCCAATTTATCTATCCATGACCACACTCTCCCTGATAACAGCCACAGAAAAATATTTAACATATTTCAAAATGTTATCTCTGTGAAAACAGATAATTGCTTCATTTTGCTTTAGAATGACAAATATCTAGGCAGAGACATTTGTTTCCCATCCTTAAACTCACCCTCTCAAAGCTTTTCTGACTGAAATGTTTCCTTGCTATTCACATAACCTGCTTTGTTTTCATTGTTATCATAATCCTTTATATGAAGAAATATGTTTATTATTGTCAATATTTATGTTAAATGTTCATTGAGTTTTACATATATATATATAGTTATATATTTAAAAATATGTCATACCTACACATTATAAAGGCAGGCTGTCATACATACTGCATCTAGGGGTTACAAATCTGGATGTACCAAGGAGCCTGGAAGTCACTTCCTAGCTATGTTCCAAGAAGTCTGTATGATTTGGGGCAAATCATTTAGTTCCCTTGGACCTTGTCTCTCTGTCAGTAAACTGGGAATAACAATGTTTCCCTACCTAACAAGAGGGATATAAGGATATATATGTTTGTCATGCCATTGTGATTGGGTCACATCTGTCTCTAGATTGACACTGGCATGTTTTGCTGTGTGTGAAGTTTGGCTAAATCAGAAATGAAACAAAGTCATGCAGCTTGAAGAACGTATTTTTTCCCTGAATGGTACAGACAGGTAGAGGTAATCTGCTGTAGGTTTTAACACTGAGCCGAAAGGAAAAGAACTTCAGGAAGAAGCAAAAAGTAGAAGCTGAGAAATTCCTGCTCTATAACCCTGTAACTGCACTATCACCTCAGGCTGCTTGGAAAACAAAGCATACCTTTTGTGAAACTGCTTGCAAAAACAAAGGAAATGGAAATGTGACTGAAGGTGCAAAACATCAAAGCAAATCTTGTCTTTCAATTACATCAGGTCATGAGCCTACTACCATGCTGGTGGGTGAGCGGCGTGCTGGTTGCAATGGCGATGGCTTGGAGTGACAGGTGACGATCTTCAAGGTCCTTTTAAACCCAAACCATTCTATGATTCTATGAATATTTACTGAGCAACGCCAGCTCTCTCAGCTTGTCTCTTTATGAGAGGTGCTCCCTCCCACTGAGCACTTTTGTTGCTTCCTCTGGACTCGCTCCAGCAGGTCCACATCCTTCTTATGCTGGAAGTCCTCGAGCTGGATGCAGCTCTCCAGGTGGGTTCTCACAAGAGTGGAGTAGAAGGGGAGAATCTCCTCCCTCGCCCTGCTGCTCATGCTGCTTTGGATGCAGCCCAGAATACCACTGGCTTCCTGGGCTGCCAGCACACATTGATGGCTCATGTCCAAACTCTCATTCACCAACACCCTCAAGTCCCTCTCAGGGCTGCTCTCAATCCATCCTCTGCCCAGCCTATATTTGTGCTTGGGATTGCCCTGGCCCACATGCAGGACCTTGCACTTGGCCTTGCTGAACTCCATGAGGTTTGCACAGTCTCAAGGCCTCGAGCCTCTCCCACCTCTCAAGGTCCCTCCTCTCCAGCATGTTGACCCCACCACACAGCTCAGTGCCATCCCCAAACCTGCAGAGAAGGAGTTCTGTCCCACTGACCATGCTGCCAACAAAGATGAAAATCAGAGCTGCTCCCAGTGTGACCCCTGAGGAATGTCACTTGTCACTGCTCTCCACTCAGACATTGAGCCATTGACTAAGTGCAACCACCCAGCCAACTCCTTATCCACCAAGTGGCACACCCATCAAACCCATCTCTCTCCAATTTTAACACAAGGATGTCATGCAGGACAGTGTCAAATGCTTTGCACAAGTCCAGGTAGATGATATCAGTGCCTTTTTATCATCCACCACTGCTGTAACCCTGTCCTAGAAGACCACCCAATTTGTCAGGCGTAAGATTTGCCCTTAATTAAGCCACATTGGCTGTCAGCAATCACCTCCTTAGTTTCCATGTGCCTTTGCATGGTTTCCAGGAGGATCTGTTCCAGGATCTTGCCAGGCATGAAGGTGAGACTGAGTGGCATGTATTTCTTTGGGTATTCCTCATTTCCCTTGTAAAAATGGGGGTTATGTTTCCCCTTTTCTTAATTCCATCAAGGCGTTAGCTTTTCTAACCTGATCCTATCTGCTTAATTTTTCTGTGCTCCTCCCAGGCTACCTGTACCTGCTTCCACCCTCTAGTCCTTCTTTTTTGTTTGAGTTTGTCCAGGAGTTCCTTGTTCATCCATGCAGGCCTCTGGGTGACTTCCTCTTTGTTGCGATGTATCACTCCTGAGCCTGGAGCTGATCTCTGAATATCAGCCAGCTTTGTTGTGCCCCTTTTCCCTCCAGGGCTTTATCCCTTAGGACTCTGCCAAGCAGGTGCCTGAAAAGACCAAAGGCTGCTGAAGTCAGGGGTAACGAGCTTGCTGTGCACCCTCCTTGCTGCCCTGAGGTCCTCAAACCCCATCATTTATGGTCCTGGCAGCCAAGGCTGCCCTTGGGCTTCCTATTCCCCATCAGCCCCTCCTTGNGGCTTCCCATCCCCCATCAGCCCCTCCTTGTTGGTGAGAACAAGGCCCACACTGCACCTCTTCTCCTTGGCTCCTCTATCACTTGGAGACAGAAGTTATCATCAAAGGAATCCAGGAACCTCTTGGATTACTTATGTTCTGCTGCTGTTGAATTCCCCCCTGAGGATCAGGAATTGTGAACGTGAGGCTGTTCCTCTCTGTCGATGACTCATCTGCTCAGTCTTCCTGGTGGGGTGGCCTGTTCAGATTTCTTTCTTTCTTTCTTTCAAACAGATTGTGAAATTCAGATACGGCCATTCAGCTGAGGAAGCTTTTGACAGAAAATGTTTTTACAAAGCTACAAAGCTTTTATACATCTAACTTGCCCACACTGCTGGCCTGACTTCTGTAGCTCATGAAAGGAGGGATACACTCATCTTTAATACAAGTTGCCTGCACTGTTTTGAAGACTATTGTTAAAGGATATATGTTTGCACTTTTAAGAAAACCTGTAAAGTTTCTTTCATATCTAATGCATCATAACTTGTATGCCTGTACTCCTTGCTGTCATTCAGCGCTGACAATGCTGTGGCTCCACAGAGTTGTAGGACTTCTCATCCTTGGAAAAAGACAGAAAGAAGTGGAGAGCCAGCCAGACTTCATGGCATTCAGCAGCCCTTGGCATTTCTATGTTATCAAGATTGGTTTTCAAGGTACATAATTCTAAGCAGTAAGGTTTGAAATGGCCAAGCTAAATATATTTAAGACTATCCAGGAACATTGGGAAAGACAGGAACTGCCACCACATAGACTAGAGCTCCAAGAAAAGCTTTTGAGAGATCTGGATGCCCCAGGAGCTCAGGACCACTGGCAGTCCTGCTAGGAGGAGTCAAAGCCCAAGCCCACTGACACCACTGGAGGAAATTGCTGTATTACAGAACTGACCTTTTGTGAAAAGTGTTTAATTGAAGTGATATATAATTATAATAATATAAAAAGCACAGGCCCAATAGCAATAGGTATGAATGAGTTATTGTAGCTGGATTGGTTACTATATTTTAATATGCTTATTTTACAAGATTACTTGTATTTTTAATGCCCAAAAGATGAATGCATAAGGTAGACTCTTGTTGGCAAGCATTTTAATCTGTAGCACCCTTAAACTTGGGAGGATTTGGAATATTGATTGAAACTACAGCTGAAAACCCAATATTTTCCTAGGATTTTCATCAGCTTCTGGGGGGCAGTGTAAAGGGTAGGCATTGATTTTTTTAAGCCCTGCATACTGGGCATTACATACCTGAAATGTGAACTTTGATATCTCACAGAAGCACCCAAACAGCATTTTTCCACAAGGTGGTGATGGGTGATATAATCTCCTATGGAAGACACTTTGTTCCTGAAACTGAATTCTTTTGCCAATCCCAAAGAGCCAAATATGCTCCCAATGGAGACAAGGTAGAATTGTCTACTTCTTCAGGCTTTTGCCACAGAGTTTTGTATTTGATATTTTGTAATTTGTTGCCTAATCACATCTCACTCACCCCACTGCAGAAGCTCTGCACACAGGGGCACACATTCAGGTACAGCAAGGTGAACCTCACCATGAAGTGAAGTTTTTGAAGGGGCAAAAAGGTCTTAAGTTATCCAATGCCCATTGCTGCATAGCCGGAGTTGAGTGCAAACTAGACTTTGCTTAAAACCCCGAAAGTACATATAAGATTTCAAAAGAAGGAAAATCATGTTTTGTTTCAAAACAGAATGGCATATTAAAGATTATTTTTCTGCTGAGACTAAGAGGACATATAGCTGCTGTAGCCAAAGGGCATTCAAAGGTGTCAGAATAATGGAAGTTCTGTAGTGCTTGTGTAATGTCCAAACTAAAAACAAGAGCTGGAGAAAAATATGGTCAATTCAGGACTGTATAAACCCCATAATTCTGCAACCTGTCAGAAGCCTAATAATTCTGAAAAAAGTTTTTAAGCAATAATGTGACATGGCAAGGATAACTCGGGTCAAGAAAAATGGCTGAAATTTCCCTATGGGATATATACTACGGATATAACAAAGTATCAAAAATACATTTGGAAGCGCAGATCATTACAGCATCAGATTTTACTCAGATACAGCTGGAGTTAAATATTGGAGCTTATTTTCTTGACTGACCATACAATTAAGAAAGACTTTTCTAAGGTCAGGTTTCTGTGTTACAGTGGCACTGGTGGAAGGATGTGGGCACCCCAGGAACTGTGCTGGAACAACCTAAACTAGCATTTCCCCTCCAAATTATTAATGCACTTGCAAGCATCACACTGCGATTCCCCAGGTGCATGTGGGTACAGATGTAGCTATCAGGGGACAAAATTAACATGTTCTTGCTTTCTCTGTCATACACAGAGCTGTGCAGGGGAAGAAGGGAGCTAGGAGGACTGGGAGAGTATGGAAAAAAAGGCAGTCAGTACTAACAAAGTTCCAAAAACTCTATGAATAAGAAAGAGGGGAAAGAGTAAGACAGAGAGGAAGACAACAGCGAAATGGGTAAGAAGAAACTGGTATGAAAATCAAGGGAAGAGATGAAAGAAAAGTAAAAGAGGTTGAATAACAACTAAACAAAAGAGTGAGAATACATGTACACCTGTAGGGTTACCAACTACATCTGCATGTACAGCTTTGTAATTGTATGATGAATGCAAGCTTTCTATTAAAAAAAAATACAAAGAAGAGGAAATTTTAAGGTTCAATGTAAATCAGGTTGGAAGCAGAAGGAGCTAGACACATCTGTGAAAGACAGGGATTTTTTTTTCCCCCCTCTAAGTGTAAATATTTTCTCTGTAGGCGTATTGAGCTAAATCTTAGTTGAACTCTTTTCTGACTATAAAGTTGGTTTCTACAGCCAGCCTAACACTGGGACTTTGTGTACAACCATCAGGATTAAATGTTCTATTGAAGGTAGAAAGGAAATTTTTTTCTCTTCTTTTTGTCCATTACCTAGCCCTTTTGCTCTCTGTGAGGCACAACTGGCAGCAGCCATAAACCCATTATCTGTCCTAATGTGATCACTGAGGTTGAGATGTGATTTCTTCTTCCGGTGACAGATGGAAAAAGGAGGAATAAAAGATGAAACCAAAAGAGAGAAAGAATAAAATCACGAACATTTAGGGCTCTTGATAACCTCTCTGGACTGTGAAGTGCATCATCCTAATAAACATGCTTAGTCCACTGCCTGCTCTGCATGTGCTGTGAATACTGGGGAAGAAATGATGGGAGTGATGGGAGTTCCCACGGGCTCTGTTTTCTCTGACACTAAGGTAACACAGGGAAATAGGGAGGGAACAAATCCAGGACAAAGATTTTTCTAGAATTTCTGACTTTGGAGGAATGGTTCACATGGCTGTAGATTATTACAAATTAGGTTTTCTTGCTCCTATCCATTCATGAGCTAGGGAGAAAGGGAAGAGGAGATCAGGGTTAGTATCATCCCTAGGGAATTTCAAGACCAAGTTAAATTTACAAACAAGTCAGATGAAAATGGAAAACACAGGCTTTGTTACCAAAAGGGTCATAATATGAAAACCCCAGCTCAATTCGTGCAGAGATAACCAAGGGATCCTGGAAATGGCAAGCATCCTATCAGCTGCTCCTCTAATCCCATATTTTGACGCCATGATTGTTTAGGTCAGGGCTGTAACTCAGCCCATAAACAACTCAATACCTACATATATCAATTATTTGGTCTGGTCTCCTGGATCATGAGCTTGGATTATGGTGTGTGAGTGGGGAAAGGGAATGCCCATCATGTCCTGTTATTTTAATTTAATCCTAATTCCCAGCAAAGCATTAAGCAGAAAGTTATGATGGACCACCCTGCAGAGATCTAAACAGCTGTCAAAACTCACAGCAGCTTTTTTACTAAGAGAGGGGGAAAAGAAATTAGTCAATAACTTGTCAATGAGCTGAACCTCAAGAAGATGCAATGAGCACAGTGAAGAGGAATTTGATGCTTCAGGATCGAGGGAAAATTAATCGCACAAACTTTGGGAGAAGAGGTTACAAGAAGTCCAACAGAGTTGCAAAAGAAAAAACCAAACCCTAGAATTGACAGAAGGCTTAAGGTGACCTCTCAATATTTTATTGAGGTTTCTTTAAATCTAAGCATACCACTACAAGGCGTTGGTTTTGGAACAGGAAAGGCAGTTTATGCCTCCTGCCACAGCGAGAAAGCACAGAAAGCCCTGACACCAGCACTCCGTTCCTCTGTCACTGAGGCTACTGGAGAGTGAAACAGTTTGCTCCTCGAGAAAAAGTCCCGAAAGGATGCGCGTTTCCTTCCCAGGGGAAAACTCCGCGTCCGGGTTTGTATGAACTTTGAAAGTTTGAAAACTTCAGCCCCACGTTCCGCACCTCCGCGCGGCCAGGGATGCTCCAAGCCCGCGGGGCGGGTGGAAAGGCACCGCGGTCCCCCCGCCCCGGTCCCGATCCCTGTCCGAGCAGCCCGCGGTACTTACGCGCGGGCGGGCGCGGGCAGCGCGCCGTGGGGCGGCGGCGGGCAGCGCAGCGCTCCGTGTGTGCAGGCGCAGCGCAGCGGGCAGCGCCCGCCCGCGCCCC
>VXBB01008569.1:315295-459753 GCA_013399915.1 Illadopsis cleaveri
TTTTTTTTTTTTCTGCTATGGTACTGGAAAGATGAAGTGCTTTTCTGTGTACTGTTTAGTGAATTAAACCTAAAGTGGCTCATTATTTTCTATCCTATAGATTAACTTGGCCAGAATAGTTGATATAGCCCTGCTAATATACCACTCAGTGTGCTCAGCTGTGTTAATTACAGGTGAATTAGAACTGACAATGATTGAGCCAGCTTAGTCAAGTACTGCTTCCCATTTAACACAAACCTTCAGCTCTTTTCCATTACTTGAATTTTTTATCACATTTTTAACATTTGACTGTCTTTAGCTTTGACTGGGCCCAGAACTACAAAAAGAAATGTGTTTGTAAAGATGCTGTTAAAAATGTCACTGCAGCCACAAAGCAGCAAGTAGTAAGTAACTTTGGACCACATCCATCCTCCTGAGTACTGATTAATAGGAGAGCTTGTTTACAGAAAGTGGGTCTCTGTTATTTAGCCAATTACTTAATGATCCACTCTTTCTTCCCGGTTTGTCTGGCAACATTGAGCTGTGATTTGTGGCAATTCTTGACCAAAAAATCATTAAATTTTTGGGAAGGGCCAGGGTATATGAATCAGTGATTTACCTCCAGTAAAGGCTGGAGGAAGGATGCTGAGAGAGAAAGAAGCCTGTGGCTCATCTGTAAGCAGTTGGAAAATGATCTAAACCTAGTACAATTGTACAGGTCTCTGTACAATTGTTGCTGTGCCTCAGGACTTCACTGTGTATGCTTTCAGTGTAATGCCAGAGCTGTTGGTTCTTCATGAATATGATGACAGGATTAGTGTTTCTGTCTTTATGAATTAGAGACAGTGACCATTTTGTGGGTGTTCTGCATTCTTGTGTGGAGGCTGTGAGGGCACTGGGGGGTTAACCCTGGGCCCTCAGCAGTGGGACCAGCTCTGTAGTGGAGGGTAAATCAGCACAGTCAAGGGAGTGGGATTTTTCCCACTTGGGCCCTAGTATTAATTCTCTGACTGACCCATCAGTTAAGTCTGGGCTTATCTGTAACTGTGTGTGAGCTACACTTCCAGGTGTGAAGTGAGGCCAGTGGGGCTCCTTATCTGCACCAGCATCTGAGTGCCTGAAGGAGCACTGAACAGAAAAGGCAGGCTGTGAATTCATACAGGTACAGTTACACAACCAAGCCTAAAGGATGAGTAAGCTTTGAAGTAGGATGAGTTGTAAGCTTTGTTCACTAGATGACAAACCCCCTGGTCTTTGATCCAGTAATCCGTGTGTCAGTTGGATGATAAATCCAATAATTAAGTACAGCGTAATCTTACAGTCCCTCTTCCTAAGACTTTCTTTCACCTTTTTATTTACTTTTTGTCTGTTATCTCAAAATGTCAAAAGACGGTGGTACAGCCTTTTGCAAAGAGGTCCGAGCCATTCACAATGAAGTTTGAGCCTGATTCCTCTGTCACTTTTAGCACGTATTAGGCACTGATTTAAAGACTATTTTAAAATAAATTAAAACCATCATGAGAAATGAAGGGAGACCTGCTCTTTTGGGATGTGTTTGATGCTTACCTTGTTGAATTCAGGAAGAAGGCATTATTAAAGACATAAAAGCTGTCTCTGTATCAGGAGCTTAAAAACACTCCAAGGGAAACAAAAACTGTTGTGCTTAGCTGCTGTAATTTAAGAGCCAAATTCTTCTCATGTTTGTAATGGCATTAATTTGAATTTGATTGAGCTCTGGATTAACATTGCCGCAAATGAGACCAAAATGTGACTTCCAAAGTTCACGAGATAAGAAGGAGTTTTGCACCCAACCTTGTTAATCTTGCATGTGTAAGCTCCGTGCTGTGGGATGCCACCTTGGACAAAAGTACCTGTGGCACGTTTGATCTCTTTTTAATGGCCCTAGTCTGTCTGAATGGCTATTTTTTATTCTATCAGTAGATGTGGCCAGATTGGTAAAATTCCACTGAGTTACGCTTTGCCATTCCCATGATATTTGGATACTGAGTGAAAAAAAATAATGGCATGTTGCCTAGATCCTGAGATTTTGGTTCAAGTATTTAATGGACTTTCAGGTTCAAAATGGCTGCAATTACATAGAGTTTCAATTGCTACATAAGGCAGGCCAGCTTGTGAGATTCTGACAGTGCAGAGATGAATAGGGGACAGTCTAAAAAGATTGCAGTGATTTCAATAATTAAATATTGGTTTAATAGTCAATACAAGTTCAAAAGACAAAAATAATAGCTCACAAACTGTTGATTAAAAAATCAGAAATGCCCGTACTATATTGATTAAAAAAATATATATTTTTTTGTAGTATTATGAACTGGTTAGGAAAGCAATTAATACTCCTGTTTTTCCTGGGAGTTCATTAACATCGAAGTTCTTGAGTTAGACAAAGATATGTAGATTTACAAGGGAGAATAATTCCAAGTCTTGGTGTTCATTTCGAAAAGTAGTGTTATCCCTCTTCAGCTTGTTCACTTTCTTACCTTTTCCACTGACATCCCAGAGGGTTACATTATTTCAAGGTCAATATTTCCAAGGGTGATCCTCTCCAAGGGTGCAGGACCTTGTGTAATTGGCCATCAGTCAGAAAATGCATTAATAATGATAAAGCATGATTTCTGCTTGCCCTTATATAATTTACAAAGCGTAAAGCTCTTTTTTCCCCAACTCCATGTCAAAACAATGGAGTCTGTCAGCTGTTTAGGTAATGAGCTATAGCAGATATTATGTTTTTGGAGGACATGTGTGTGTGTGTTGCATTTTCAGGCCAGAATCCAGAAAGATGAATGCTTTCAACTATCTTGACAACCAGATTATCTCCCTGAATATACAGTGCCCAGTAGCCCTAAAGAAAGACTATTTTGTAAAACCTTTTAATGATTACTGGCAGAAATTCAAGAAAAATGAAGGACATTTTGATTTACACCCGTATCAAGTGAGACTGGAATTAAGATCTAGGTGACAGGCACTTATGGTTTACTTGTGATTAGCCTCATATGCTTATTTTTTTCATTTATTTCTTTTTTTGCTATTCAGTAATGTTTCACTGGTGTGGATAAGGAGTTAGTGTAATGCCTGGGAACAGCCCCAGGAGATGACTGACCCCAATTTTTTAATTTCTCACCTGGTCTTAGCTGTGATGTGTTTTTGCAGAAGCCAATAATATCACCTGAGGTTGAAGAGCTGGGGCTGATACCAAAATTCTCTGCCTACCTACTACCTATCTAACCACTGCAGCAGCAGCACCCATCTCCAAGGTTTTTCCTGTAAGCTTCTTGTAAAGCTCAGGGAAGGAATGAGACCCCTCTGAAAAAGTGGTCCCAAGTCATGCAAACTGTATAAAGAGCCACCCAGGGTAAACCAGGGAGCTCTGGGCAGAGGCTCACCCTGGAGCTGGGTTCCTGGAGGCAGACGGCTGCATCCATTCAGAGCTGCAAAGCACCACACTTATCATTTGGGAGGAGGAAAGCCTTGCAAACTCATCCTTGTCTTTTAGAGAGCTTTCACAAAGGGCAGAAAGCCTGTAAGGGGAAGGGAGCCTGGGGTTGGTGCCTTTCTTGCTCAAAGGTGACTTGGATTTGTGCCTCCCACCTTCCAGATGAGTGGTGCAGCTCTTGGTTAGGGCTTGAGAACCTGCAAGCTGCTGTCTGGAGTAAAGGAAGGTAAGAGCTAGTTTTTCTTATGTTTTTATAGTTTGCTATAACTTTTGCTTCCTTTTGTTTTTTTTTTCTCGACAATTTCTGATTCAGGTTAGCTGAGAGTTCTTTGCTGCTGTGGCTTTATTGTGTTTCTCTGTTATGTGCTATTATTGCTAATGTCCTTCTGAGATGTGTGCTCTACTAGCTGTCCCTGAAACACTTTTTCTCATCAGGACACACTCTTGTTCTCCCACTGAGCTTAGCCTACTGTGGATGAAAGCAAGTGTTTTGTCAGGCTCACCAGGGCCAGTCTTGTTTGAATACCAGCCAAAGGAGACTAAAATCGAGTCCTCAGATGGTGGCTTACATCACCAAAGCCCAGTGAAATGGGGAGGGGCCACAGATGACCTCTTTGTGGTGTGCTTCTGATTATTTACTTATTTGGATTTGGAGTAATTATCTACTTTCATATGTTAATTTGGGATGTCCCACTGCCCTTCTTGAGCTGTGTTCTCCCATGTACAGCCTCTCAGTGGTGCATTCCCTGATGTGCTTCAGATCCCTCCTGGCCTCCTCTGCATTGTAAGAGCTTCCTGCTCCCCCCAAAGGCGTTTGTGCCAGCAAAGCAAGCCTTGGCACACTTCAGCTCTCTCCAGTGCCACCACTCCTGCCCTGGCCCTGCCAGCCCAAGGTGCCCAGAGAAGCAGGTCCCTGAGGCTCGTGGAGTTCCCCCTGTATGTTCACTGCCTGGCTAGCAGGCACTGCTATCCCTAGACATGCAGGGGACTGGATTTTTCCTCCCTGTTTCCAGCTCCCAAACAGCATCCTTTCCTACTTCTTTCAGTTTGCTCTGTTCACACTCTCCTAGCTCCCCACACCAGCCCAAGAAGCCAAAGGCTTTGCCAGCTGTAGGTTTGCTGCTGCCCTGCCGTGCCTCTGGCTAGCTCCCCTGAGCACAGATGAAGCCTGTGTGTGAAGGGGAGCTGAAAAGAGCTCTGGCTTAGGCAGCCAGCAGTTCCTGCATGCCCAGATCACAAGCAAGGACCCCTTGGCTCAACTCTCCTGTCTCCAGCTCATTCCTTTTGGCTCAGAGTAAGTGTGGGATTGTGTGCATGGCTGCCAGAAGAGAGTGTTTTCCAGATAAAATGAAGCAGAAGAATATGGGTGGGATAAATATCAGAAAGATGTTTCATGGATCTGCCCCTACTTTCCTTTTTCTCTTCTTTCTCAGTGTGCTCTGTGCCTTTCCCAAGGGCAGGCTGGCCAAGATCTTAATCTTTTTTTGCTGTCATGAGGGCACTCCTTGGTGTAGCTGCTGAGAATGGGGCCAGGTTGTGTCAGTGTGGGATGTCAGTTGCTTTAAGCCTCCCCTTCAGCTGCTTTGGGGTCAAATAAATGGGAACAGGGTGCACTTCTTGTGAGTTCATATGTAATTGCTGCAGCTCCATGGATGAAATTTGTTCAGCCCATCTCTTGGTTGTGAAAAATGTAGAGGTCAAGATAGTCCCTTTTCACACCTTTCCTCATTACTTTTTGATGTGTGCCTTGTTTAGATGAGCAACTGAGAAACTTAAAAATGATAAGCAAATGTTCTCTTTAAAAAAAGTTTTGTGCTTTGATCTTTATTAAATAAATATTTAATTGATTACCAAATCCTAAAAGATGGAGGGAGCTTCAATGCTTCTTATGTGTCCATGAACCTTTGTACGGATTTGTATTTTGCTAAGGGGAATAAGGAGCTCAGAATGAAAATAAAACCAAACATTTTAATTTGTGATAAATAAAAACTAAAGGAGATGAGTGATTTTTAATTTTATACTTTTTAAATTTGTGAGCATGTGTGGAGAGCGAAGTACTTGTAACAACAAGAAATTATTTGCTTTATTAAAAATTTTGTCTCTGATGTCTGGGATGCCTTTCAGTTATTGAAATTGCATTGATGTGAGCAATCTCATGAAAAGCAAGTTGAACACATTGATAGGACTGAAGTTAGTTGTATGCATTGAGTTTAAGAGGATGAATGGTGAAGGTACAAGCTACCCATGGATCCTCTTGTCCTGAAAAGGTCTGCTAAAGAGATAAATACTTGCTGAAGCTGCCATGGGAGGTGGGTGTATATGCCATGCCCCATCTCCCCAGATGAAGCAGTGAAACCCAGCTTTTATAACCCAGTCCATTTGTGTACATTCAGTTACTCCAAGTTCATTCAGTTGTGACAGGGTGGAATTTTTCCCAGGGTGTAGTCGTACATCAGTCTTTAGATATTACTTTACTTCTATATAGTAACTGATGCAATTTAGGTGTGCAAAAGAAACCTGAATTATGTATGGTCCAGGAAAATGGACTGGGCAGACACATTTTTGAGAGAGCACTTGTTTAATGAACCAGCTTGGTGCCAACCCAGATCTAACCAGGTTGTCCTCATGCCAAAGTTGAGGCAGATGGCTTGTGAGAAAGAGCTTGCAGAATGGAAAAGAACAGCAGGAAGTTTTCACTGGATTGGAAAGGCTCAGTCTTGATTCAGAAATTGTGTTCCAGAGAGAAGCACAAGCTGGTTGGGAGATGAAGACAGGTCTGAGGCTCTCCCGTCCCCTCTGTCCCTGGCTTGGGATGTCACAGGAGAGCTGCAACTCAGCACAGGGGGTTCCAATGTGGCATTATTTCACTTCTTCCACATACCAAAAGTGCAAAGGGAAGATCCCTCTGTCACTTCTCAAATTAGGCAGAAACAACCTGCTCCATTTCCCTAAGGACCCTTTCATGGAAGAGCACTGTTAGTGTGGATGACAGGTCATTGTGGAGGGCAGTATGACCAGATCTGTGGGATGACCGGATTGTGGAACTCCTCGTGCATCCAGTCATGGTCTGACTGAGAGATGAGTGTTGAGAGGCACAGCTCATTGACACTGAAATCAAAAGCACTTGGTATCAGGCCAAGATGTATCTGAAATGGAAAAATCTTTTGAAATCTCATAACAGTTACAGTCCATCCAAATGAAAATTAACTCTAAGTTCAATCCTTAATTACCTCAGCTCTTTCTTTGCTCATTAACACTAAAGCTGTACACAAATGTACGTACTCTGTGGCTTGAGGCCAGCTTTTAACTATGTTTAACATCACAAAGAGTGAGAAATGCACAGGACAGAAACGTGAGGATGTGATGTAAAATGCAAATAACTACTAATAACTTGCACCATTCTCTGTCACCCTGCTGCCGCCGTTCAAATCAGCACTCACTTGACTGAATAGGAATTCCATTTCCACAGCTTAAACATCAAGGTGCTCCTGAAAACAGAACTTCCCAGTGTGGATCTACTATTTCCACAATGTTATTGGGATCAATCCAACATCATCAGTACCTAAATAGATGGGAAAACAATAGCAAACTTTTACATAGTGCTTTTATATTTAGCACTTTCCACTCCTTCAAGCATCCCTCTTCACAGGCCAGTGTTACTGAAAGTTAAGAGCAGAGGTATCTGGAAGCCAACTCACTCATCAGTGGCACATGGGGAGTTCAAGTTATATTTTAATCCCTAGCCCTTCCTTATTTTACAGGGGTAAATAGTGATTTCTGTGTGAGCTGGTACTTTGGGTGCTCATCTCTGCTCCTGCAGGCTCACATGTGATGCAACAAGGAGCACATCTGCAGCTGGATCTCCTGCAGGCCATTCAAGTCTCCAGAGTAGCCCATTGATTCATCTGGCTATCACATCCTCAGAGTGTATCACATCCTCAATTTCCCAGATTGTTTTTTGTATTAAGAACCTGGTGTTTGGATATCTCTAATAATTTCCTGCCCAGTAGGCTAGGTGCTTAAATCCCTACTCAAAGACATTGATATTTGTGTTTTTGCACAGGAGAAACCTCCACTGATGCAAAGTAAAGCTGCCCAAATTAATCAATGGATCAACCAACTCTGTTTGCCTACAGTGCTAGTTGCTCACAAACTCTCCTGTGTCTGTACATCTGCATATTCTGTAAGGACTAATTCTGCACCTTAGCATCCTCAGTGAGTTTTCTTCATGCCTTCCACTGAAATACTTCAGAGTTCAAGCACAAGGGAGATCACTCCTATATGCTGTGATGTCGTGTTACTACTCTTACAGTAAGAAAAACCCAATGCAGTGATCTTGAGAAAACATTTGTGATGCATATAAATTTAAATGCATCTAAATCCATTTTATTTTCTGCTACCAGGAAATTGTGGTGTTTTTTTTCTCCTTGATTTGATTTTTTTTCCTTTTGTTTTCAGATCTTGTCATAATACAAAAGTTGCAAATGAAGGCACAAGTTTTACAGTTTTGTCTTTTCAGAATTTTTTTTGCATAGAGACCCCACAGTGTAATGTGCCTTAATTAACAGAAAGCAAGAATGGATTGCATAAACTCCCAGTGAATATTGTCTTAGTAAATTAAATCTGATTTAATGCTTTAAGCTGAAGACATATTTGCATAGCTAATGAAACTGATTTACTTGGAATTAATTTGAAATGTTTAGTCATAAGGCTTAAAACTAAAGTGATGTTAGTAATGTGTTGATTATTATTAGTACTCAAGATAATCAGGCTTGCTGGATGATTAAATGTAAATACATAGTAAAAAAATGGGTTCAGGTTAATAAACAATTTCAAATAGGAAAATGCCCCATGATGATAAAGTGAAATGAAGGAGTGTTAATTGTACAAGCAGAAGTTAAGAAATCTTGAGTTCCCCTTGTCAGCTGGAAGTGGGTGAAAAGCTGCTTCTTTTTAGCTTCCCAGTGATTTGATAATGATTTCTTTGTGGTCTGTGTTACACTTGTGCCTGGGAACACTTAGTATGGACCATGGACCTGACGTACCCAAGTGCAGTACAAACAGATCTCGGTGAGCTGGGGAGGTGTGGGCAGGAACTAATGGGTGGAGGAGATGGTTTGTGTGCATGGACAGCAGAGACCTTGGTTTTCCAGAAGCCTCATTGCAGTTGGGGTTTTTTTTTTTTTTTTTTTTTTTTTTTTTTTGTTTTGTTTTGTTTTTTTTTTTTTCCCCTTAGTTCTGCCAGTTTTGTAGGAAAGTTTTGGGATGGGATTGTAGGGAGGACAATGTAGAGGCTTTCAGAGATGTGTAGGAAAATCCCCCTTTAGGATAAGGTGTCTATTGCACAAAGCATGGAAGCGTGTGCTTGAAAATGAAGTGGTTGTTGTGCTAATAGGTGGTACTGCTGACTTATAAGGATGCAGAGGTTGCAAGTCCCTTTGCATAAAATTAGCTATTTAAGTAGGAGTTTTATCTGTGCTTTGAATTTTTGTAGTGTGAGAGTCAGATCAGAGTCGACTAGACAATTTCTTCACTTGGTTACACTAATGTAAATACCAATTAAATGGATGTACAAATTTGTTTTCATAGAGCTGTGAGCAGAATTTGACTCAGAGAATCATCTTTTGACCTCACATTAGCACACTCTTATGCTTTGTCTATAAATTAGGTGGAAGAAGTATAAATCAAATCAACTTTTGCACATCAAAAAGAAGAGCTGCTATTGTGTTTGTGTTCTCTCAGATTCTTTCTCAGGCTGGAGTGTCCAAAGAGCTTATAAGGAACAAAGACAATGTTGGGGGATGGCAAATGTCCTCTTCTGGGTCAGATAAACATGTCAATTTGGGACTGTTGTGGCCAATGTGCTGGAGTCAGTGTAAAAGATGATGTGAACTTTCCTCATCCACTTCACTGTGAAGTCTGTAGTGAGCTTTACCTTCGTGTCCAAAGTAAAACTAATGATCATATGACCATTTTTGTTTCAGAAGGTACTGTGGAAACTTGCAACGGAAGGGTAACAACAAGCATGTGGTGATGCACACATGGGGATTATTGGCAGCAGAAAAACAGATGGAAAGTGCAAAACTACCTGTTCCACATCCCATTGCATCTCCTTATCATGTCTCCTTTACACTTCAATGCCTGGGTCTTATCCCTCCATGACTCTCTCCTTCCCAATGTCTGAAGATGTGTGTGGGATGAATTTTTTGTTTTCCTTTCTATTTGGCTCTCCTTCCTTCATACCACTAGATTTTGGTTCAGATCATTTTGACCTAATTCTCTCCTCTGACTCCTTAAGATGAAGTTTTGCAATGCCTGTGGCTTATAATCCTATCTCTGTTATGGCTGGTGAAGTCTTGATAGCCACAAGAGAAAGGCTAAATTTAACTAAGCTAAGAACCCCTTCCTGCACAGTATCACAGTGTGCTGCCACTCATTCTGATATCTTAGGGGGCCTTCCCTATAGGATATCATTGGTAATTCCACAAAATTGTCTAGGATCCTGGGCTGTCAGTAGTTACACAGCATAAACATGAGTTTTTTAGGCTGAGCAGCAATGTTGTGCAGCTCTCTCATCTCTGTAACTTAGCAGGGGTCTGGTCCCATTCACATACAGATCCACTTCTTACTCCCTAAATCACCCTTTAGAGGTGACAGCTCTATCCTCCTGGGTAATGTGAATGCATTCATGGGATGCTTCAGGAACTGATGTTTGTGTTTGCTGTGGCATTTTAAGTAAGTGAAGAGTGACTCAGAGCTGAATCAGGACAGGGAGATGTGTCCTGGTGTGAAGGTAGATTACCCTGATTGTGTGGGCACATCATGTGGCTCTGCCAGATGCTTCTGCACGGTCATCATTGAGTCTGTCAGCTGAATTCTTCCTCTCCATCAAATGATGGTAATACCTCTTCCTTCGTGCCATCAACTTCAGGGGTTTTATGTTGTGAGTTTAAAGTAGCTGCCACGATGGCGCCCTGGCCTCTGTCTGGATGTTCTAGGTCCTGCTGTAATAAAATAATACGGCTTTCATACATCATTCACAAGTCCCACCAGCTTCTCTATGTCCAGGGAGCCCTGGAGGGGCACCATATGTGGTAACCTTGTTCCATGGAAAGGTATCACGTTTGTAATACTGTCCAAATGCTGCTACAATATAACCCATGTGTACACATGTGTGTGCAGGGCCCAAGGGGTGCTCAGATTTTCTTGTTACAGCAAAAATTGAAAGGAATTGTAGTAAAAACGACTTAATTCAGGGCAGAATCAGACCCATTGTGAGGTTCAGGATAGTTCTGTACACTGGTAATGTTATTAGAAAAAACTGCCTCTATTGCCTCCATTACTGCATAAAATATCTAACCTTGCACTGTGTATAATGCATGAGAACAATGTTTATAACACAAGTTTTCTGCTTATAATGTAATAGTGTTCTTGGTCAGCATCCCTTGATGTTTTACAACCAAATTGTAAGTCCATTTAAATGATTTAGTATACCACAGCCTGGTTAGTAAGCACAGGTAAACAAGTTCTCTGGGAAGATTTAAACTGTAAGGACAGTCACTATAAAGTCTATCAGAAATTCATTGCACTTCACAGATGGAACAGATAAAAAAAAGTCCTTAACTGCAGACAGCAGGGAAAGAAAATCCTAAATTACCAAGATGCAATGAAATCCTCTTGCAGGGTGCAAATTGTTGGAAAACAATTTTTATCTGTTATTTAAAAGAGAAGATGAAAACTGGTCTTGGTGGTGAGCTGTTTTATAAATTTCCAGATGACCTGTCCCCAGTGGGGGGTTATGTTTGGGTGTACAGTGAAGGGGAACTTATTGTAATGACTTTTTGTGCTGCCAAAACCTGCCACCCATCTACAGACTGAGAAGTATCTGTTCTGATAGTCCCAAGCAGTTAAAAATCACATGTAGCTTTCATGCAAACCAGTCCACCATGAAAAACAGTAAATGTACGGATTTTTATTTTGTTTCCTATTGTTTGGCTTTTAGGGGTTGCTTTTTTCCTGCTCTCCCAACTTCTGTCTGTGACCTTGAGCATCAGATGCTTATTTTGTAGATGGTGAGTTGAAAAACACATCAGATATTGAAAGATTTGCCATTTAGTCAATCAAGATGACAACACTAAATTGAAAAGGAGCATCAACAACCACATTTGCTGGCTATGAGCATGGACTAGAAAATTTAGAGCAAGTGATAGTTTTCAGAGCTGTGAGGTGCCAACCAAGTATAGAAAAGCAGGACAGAGCCAGCAGAGAGGCTCAGAGCTGGAGGGAAGGAGCATCTGTGAAATGGCTGTCAAAGCTACAAGTTAGAAATTTTTGGAAGTCTGTAGAACTACAGTTAGTAAAGATTTGCCAGTTAATGCTGGATCAAGATCTTAGTTGTGCTCCTTAAATAGGAGTCCCTTTGCTTAATGAGGAACTCTCCTCACAGAGTGGCTAAACTGCAGAAGTGAATGTGCTCTTGGTGCACATTTATTGTGGTGGCCCAGAGTGACTTGCTGGAGTCAATGAAGTTGGTGTCTGAAATCAGTGCTGTATCTGATTCAGAGTTCTTGGCTTCATCTTCCAGTTTTGTTGCAAGCCAGATTTTGAGGGACAGGGAAATGGAATAACATACTTAACATAATAAGGTTTAGAAAAAAAGGAAAATATTTTTGTCCTTTAATCCTGAAGAATTTCTGGTTTTACTATTTTGCACTGAAGAATTTTACTAATAAAGAATTAAATTACCTCCATACCATTGCTCTTGCAGGGAATTTTAATAGCCTGCCAAGTTGTACTATGTTTAAAGGAGAAACTTGGCTTTGTTGAATTTGTGATCCTCCAACACTGATCTTGCTCTGGGCATATGGGAACCAAAGTGCCACCTACTATCAGTTTTCCCTCATCCTTTATACAAGCACATATCAAGTCCTTCTTTTGTAAAGAGACTTTCTCTAACTTAGGAACTGCTTATGCAGGGAGGAAATGAGAGCCTGAAATATCTTTTTGCTTTGTGACCCCATCACTTGCCTGATAAGAAAGAAAATCATTTCCCTATATCACTTTCATCTTCTGTAACACCCAGACAATAGATGGACATGTTTTGTTGAATTCTGGGCAGGTTTCACCCACTGTGAAAATGTATATAATGCTCAAAGAGGTTGTGTTACTGACAATATGTGTTAAATGGTGTTTGAATTCTGACTGTTGTCTGCCTGGGTATTGACTCAGTGCAAACAGAAGGCTCTTCCCAAAGTCTTCCTGTCAGTCATTTATAGTGCACCATTGCCTCTGCTGCAGGGATCCTTATGTGGGCATCCTTTGAACATGCCATGCAGGAATATTTAGACTGAATTGCTCCTGAAGCCGCAGTTTGCAGTAAAGTTGTTTTAGGATGGCAAATGTAAAGAGATCTTTGACTCTGTAAAGAGATCTGAGAGTTTAGGTCTGTATTTGTATGATAAAAAAGGCCTTGAGCAAAGGAAAGGTACCAGTGACTAATATTTAAAAATTACAATCTATAGAACACTGTAATTTTTCATTAAAACAAATGGCATTTTCCTTTCAAATCTCTATTATTGATGATGAAATAGATTTATGCCCTCACTAAAGATCCATACACCAATCCTGCCCCCCCTGCTAGCACCCACTACCTGAAACCCATGACACATCAAAGCACTGTATCTTTTTGAAGTCTGCAGTCATGCATTTGCTTGGCTGTGCTTACTTCCAAGGGAATGTGCTGCAGGGACAGTGGGAAAGCTCTGGCTTTGCTGCTGCAGACTAACACAATTTGTGCAGGGCACGAAAATTAACTGGCTAAGCAAGCTGAGACAATATTTCTTTCCCTACTGAAAGGAGGGAAATAAAATTTCATGCTTGTATGTGTAGGCTTTGTAGATGTGGAGGTTCTGTTTGCTAAAATTTTAAAAAGATAAGACAGTAGGAGACAGCTGATGTGGTCGGATCTTGTTTCTACAAAGCTGCTGATTCTCTTAGCACAGTAGTAATGTTGCCATCCCATGATCATTTGTTTTTGGTAGTCCAGATCTTTGTCACTGTGGAGTTTAGATGGTGTTCAGCAAGAGAAGGTGATGATTTCTGCAGTGACTGGTCCTTTACATAGGAATGTAAATTGTTGATAAAAGTATTCCTCACTTGCTGAGCCTGTGCTGGATTCCCAGTGGCCCAGGGTCCTGCTCAAGGACCACAGCCTGCAACCCTCCTCTCCCTGCACTTAACAGGATAGCAGGACTGTTTGCTGCCTGGATGGTGCTTTTGGTAAAGACACAGACAGTGTCTGCTTCCAAGACATTTTCTTCCTTACTATCACTGTTCCCCTCCCATCCACCCCTGTTTTCTTCCAGAGTAGCATACAAGGAGTTGCATTTTGCCAAAAAGGTCTCCTACATGCACACTTACTTACACTTATTGTGTCCTTTTTGGTCAGCTGAAGCATGCAGGGGCAAGTTTGACTCACCAGTTCTACAGAAAACATGTAGAACTGCCTGCTGTAGGAATTGCCTAAAGTCAGATTTAAGGAAAAAAAATAAATCCTGAATGCTTGATGCCCATAATGTGCTGGAATTGGATTGGGAGAGCAACAGTTCTTTTTTCAATCTGTGAAGTGATGTGCTTTGGTATCAAATCTAGGTGAGTGGAATTCATGGTTCGTGTATTAAATCAGGTTTATGCTTATGTTGTACCAGTGTCCCTTTGAGGATAACCAGAGCACAGTTCTTGCTCAATAATAAAGGTGTAGCAGGAGACTCTGGTCCCTTACAAGTGGTATTCATTTTGCTTTTGAACATTTTACCATTTCCACTGCTAGGGATGAGAAAGCAGATGAAAGAGTTCAGCAAACCTTATTTCTCACTGATGTCTTTTCTAAGTAAGCACAGCATTTCAGTTTGATTTACTGCAATTTTTTTTCTCCCATGGAAAGATTATGAACTAGAGAGCATACTGACTGGAAGAAAATGGCTGCTAATCTTCTGAAGCTAATGTTTAATCAGTGATGGAAAGAAAATAAGTAACTAAAAGCTTTATCCAGCTAATTAAATAAAGCTGGTTATTCTGCTGGAAACAGTTAATGAACCTCAAGTAATATAATTATTTTCAGAATATTAAAGCAGGAAAAAAGTGATTACTTATTTAAGACTAAATAATTACAATGTATTCTTCACTATAAGAGGTTATAGATGCCAAAGACTAAATAACCACTGTGCTTCTGATTCTCCATAAAAGGGTGTTTCTCAGGAGTTATTACATCTTAGGTCGAGCTTGCACTGAATTTTCTTCTCTTAAGATAATCTCCAATGATCTCTGAGGGAATTTGCCTCCCTTGGTGCCTGTTATTATTCTCATTTTTAGGGATTGGCTGCATTTGATTGCCTTTAAAATGAGCTGAGATTGTATTAACTGTGCAGAAGGGATGGGATGCAGTGGTTCTGACCACGGCAGGAGCAGCTCTGAGCTGAGCCCTGGGTTCTGCTCCGCTGCTCCAACACTGCTGGGGCAGCCGAGTTTGGCCTCACAGGCTCAAATGCTCCCTCGGCTGGAGCACAGCTTGTCTCTGAAATGCTGCACATCCCTTCTGTTCTGAGATTACAGATAAGGGGGAATTTCTCTTAGAAAGACTGGCTGTAGTCTAATTACCCCTGCAAGTGCTGGGAGCTTCCATTTTGGGACCAGAGTCTGCTTAATGCTGGGGGCTGTGGAAAAAATCCTGCCTGGCTCTGTCCTAATAATCACTGTAATTTTTTTCCGTTTAGCATCTGAGAGCTGGCACGTGAGGTGGTTAAAGAAACCAAACTCCAGAACCCCCGAGCTAGGAGGGGGAAGCTCATGCAAAGCTGCCATTCCAGCCAGCTCCAGGCCAATGACTTTTATTTATGAGGCACATCCCTGAGGAAGGGGCAGCTCAGAACAGCCTGTTCTGGGAGGCATCCCTGAAGGAAAGCATTCTGTGCCTGCTCTGCTCCCGTGCTGGTACTGGCTGCTTTGCATCGTTTTCTGTCCTCCTTGCTGATTTAAGAGCCACCTCTGCTCCCTGCTGCAGGCAGGTAAAGCCCAGCCCCTGCACCACACTAGTGATGGGTTTGTTTGTCCTGTAAAGGCTCTTTGGTGAAGTGGGAAGGCTCGCTGGTGGTCCAGCTCTCCCCTGTTCATCTCTGCAGGGCTCAGGCTCAGTTTGGGGGTGGAGAAGGCCAGAAAGCTGTGCACATTGGGAAGGAATGGGACTGTCTTTCCACCTGCCTCCCCAAGCCTGACTCAGCACTCTTTCCCATCCAGGGACATCAGATAAAACCCACAAAGGGCAAAACATGTCCTCTGGTTCTCAGTCCTTTCACTTATCTGAGTTATATCCAGTGCCCCACACCACACACTCTTACTGACTGCTCCATTCACTTTGCCAGGAGCAACCACCCAAAATGGGGATCCGGCTCATATGATCACAGAAATAAACATCTCAGCCATTTAAAATTATATCTTACACTTGAGAGAGACATGCTGAGGACATAGAGAAACAATAGATTTAATTAGGCTTTTAAGATGTGACACATCTATTATATGTTCTGTTGCAGCTTTAAAAAAGTCTCAGTTTCTGTATAATAAATCTTGCTGGAGTACTACCATTTAATTAAATGGGAGTCAGCACTGGGAACAATTAAAATGAGTTTATGCACTTTCAGGGAAACCCTATAGCAAGATGTGCAAAATAGCATACAATAAAATGAAAAATTAAGCCCTTAGTGGGTTTGAGCTGCTGCATATAAGAAATTTGATAAAAAGCATTTTAAGAAAGTAGGCAATTTTACAGTGTGGCAAGTAGTCTGTTCTGCCTCAGAGGTACCAGCTCATGTCCCTTGGATTTTTGCCATTGGCAAAAGACTCCAGATGGACATCAATACTAATAAGCGAAATTCATCCCTGAGAAAAAAAGTTTCTTTGAAGCCCTGAATAGGAGTGGATGTTATCTAGCAGAAAGTATGCATAAAGAGGTGAAAAAGATCTCTCTGTTCTGAATAGTTTCTGAGTGGCTTCAATCAAGAGTTTCTCTCCTTATGGGATGTAGTGAAGGCAAATTTAATTTTTAGGATATCATTTGTACAGTAACATATGCAAGCAAGTAGTGAGGCTATCTTAACTAGAACATGATGTATACATTTTATTGCATATTAAAATTCATTTCAACATTGCATTCATCCTGGAGATTTTAGTGTGTTTCTCCCTCTCTGCCTCAGTATAAACAAGCAGCCTTGAAATCAAAACTAAATGGCATTGAATATAATGAAGCAACATTGAGTCTAATGAAGCAGTATTGCTATGTAAACAGGGATGCTTTTATCTCGTTGGAATTTTTATGTCCTTGCACGTCTCTCAGCTACATTTTTGTAACCTGATTCTTAGGAAATGTCTGATATCTCTTTATGATTGTTAACAGAGACCAAGACAGCACAGTAATGTGTGCTCAGCTGAGTGGTGTGAAAGTACCACATCGTGTTTGCTGCTTTAGAAGCAAAATGCTCATCACCCTCATCTTGTTACAGGGGGCTGGCTGTAAAACTTGGTAACCCCCAGATGTGAATAGGTCTGCTGAGAAGGACGGGTTGCAGGCACTCAAGGGTCAGGTAAAAGAGCCACTTGGAAGCTCCCTGCCTCTGAGCATTCCAGCCCTTTCCTTGTCTGTTAATGCCTTTGTGAAGGCACAGGCAGTAATAACACAAGCAATAACATCAAACCTCATAAATCTTTCTCTGGACTGAGAACCATGCCTTCCACTGTCTTGCTGTAATATAAGCCTTAGCAGGACACAAGCTGACCTCCCTCTGACAGGGAACAGTGAAACACCCAGGCACCTGCTCTTCATCACCTTGGGCTGTTGCAGTAGCTCTGAGAAAGTCTGTGGTGCCTCCATTGCAAATTAAAATACTAGTAAAGACCGTCCTCAAATATAATTTTTATTCTCGCCTTCTTTGATGCTGCATTTGGAAGTCATGCTCTTTAATATATATTGGCTTGCACCTGAACATCTCCTCCATTCTCACAGATATGAGCTTTTTGCCCTTTTGGACAGCAGCTCAAAATTCAGCATTTCAAGTTAGTGAAGAGTTGGGTTAAGCCAAAGCAGGTGAATAAATGCTGCTATTTGGCAGTGTTGGACATGGAAGTATTTGTCATAATACACTGATATACAATGCCCTTCACATTCTCCACAGACCACTTGAACTTAAAAAAATATGATGGCAAAGTAAGTTAATGGAATCTTGTCTGAAATGTCGTCACTGGAGGAAAGAGAAGGAAACCACTGTTATATCTATTGCTGTAAACTGTCCTGTTCTGCAATAGATACTTCATCTAAAATACCACCAACACTGCCAAATCTTGCAGCTGTTCTTAAACCTCTTGCTTCTCAAAGCTTGTGTAGGTTTTTTTGTGGCGTTCGTTTGTTTGTTTGCTTTTTTCCTGAAAATTTCTGTTTCACTAAAAATTCTCTCTAGATCTTTGACCTGTTGCATTTCTCTGTGTGTTGTCTTTTAGTGGGCACAGTGCATGGAAGATCTTTGGCATAAGATTTTCCATATCTGTGCATTTATATAGGCTGAAAACTTGGGTCTTAAAATGTATTCCTCTCCACGGGTTATTAAATCTGTAGTCAGAAATTTAGGAGAGTGGGTAGCTGGCCCAGCTTCCAAATATTGAAAAACCTCAAAGTAATGCAGCACATAACTGAAATCACATAAAGTTTGGCTATGGGGGATGAAGCTTCTGGCACCTCATTTTCATTAGGAAGATGACAACAAGAATGGAAAATGTCACAAGAATAATTCACACGTGTTTGGTCTTTAGTACTATAATTATCTAGACCTTCTTGCTTTGGGCTCCCTTTTTGCTACATAGCTTTTGGGAAAAGGTAGGTTTGGCTTTTAATGGCCTAATAAATACAAGTAATAGCTTGTGATTTGTTTAATATTTTGAACTGAAAGGTCAAGGGTAGGAAGATTAAAAAGTCATTGGGGGAAATGGTCTCAGTAAAAGCCATCTCTTGCTGGCAGTAACACAGCTTCTTAAGTAAGCATAAAATCAGTTTAAGGCAGCTCCAAGCCCAAATTAAAGCAGAAAGGAGAATAATGTTAGTGTATAGATACTACCAGCTATAGAAGGGTAAGTGAAATAAAAAACCAGACAGGGAAATCATCCTTAGTATCCCCCACAGGGTCTCTGCAGCACTGATTATAGTATTTTTGTTGGATTTTTGAGCATGTGCATCTGTGTGAAAATCTGGGAATCCAGAGTAATGACTGAAGTGTTCTTGAGTCTCTCTGCTTGCAAAGTGTCAGATGAGACGCAGCCATGGAGCATTTTACACAAAGCTACCTGCTGCCAAACTGTCTTAAATTCCAGCATCTACCCATGTCCTTTCCTTTCCCAAGTCTGAGCACTCACCTTCCCATCTCTTTTGAATGCGAGGGAGATGGAGGAGAAATTAAAGGACTCTTTTGTCAAAACTTTTTTGCCTGTTCAGAAGGTGTTCAGTTATGGAGGTTCTGCCTTGTCCCCCTTCTCTCCTCAGCAGTGCTGCAGCGAGTGATGCAGTAAAGCAGCTCTGATGATTCAAGGCTGCTTCTAGAAGTGTTATTTGTGCACTGTTAGAAATGGAGACCTGAGACAGATGGGTCCTTTTCTTCTCTCAAGGATACTCTGGACCGTTTGCACATTTTCCTGGGGCTGCAGGCAAGTGTACTGCTTGCTTTCCTCCAAAATAGGTTCTTTCCATCAGAGAAAATGGGATTGTGCCTGAAAAGATCTTGAAATATGCTATTAATTTTGCATATTTGTTCTGAGTGACAGTGTGGGAGCTTTTTCTCTGGAATATATTTTCATTAAAGAAAACGGGCTGAGCAGACACATGATGGAGGTGTCTAGTTTTGTATTTGGTAGGTAGAAGGCAGGCTTTTTATCATTTTGGTGAAAAGAGGTGAGGAATAGGATCTGGGGCATTGTTAAGAGTTCATTGTGCATTTGAGGATATCTGACTTTTTTATAATACAGCCCTCTTGTAGCTCTGGTGAACGTGGAAGCACAACCCAGCTGTACAAGGCTGAGAGCTCAGGTGAGAGCTGCCTTCACCACTGCCACAGCTCTGCTGGTCCCAGTGAATGACACTGGGGACCACACACAAGACTGCTTGGTACTGAAGGTGTGATTAATACCAAGTGTGGTATTTTCTCAGCACTGGAGGTAGAAATGTACCTGTAATTATCATCCTCCAAGTTAAAAATGTTACTGCAGCAGTGCTAGGTCATCCTGACCTTCTGGGGTGGAAAGAGAAAACACTATTTAGTACTTCTTTTATAGGTTTTTAACAGCACCTATTTTTCCCTGGGATGTTCTGAGGAGTTGAAGGCAGCCCTCCCGCAGAGTAGGATCATGCTTTTCTTATTTAGTTGCAGAAAACATTTACCATATACTACGGCAAATCACACAATCAATCTTCATGCTAATCATTCTCTGCTGGAAGCTATTTACTACAAAAACTTCTGAAATTTTTACTAGCTGGAGAGCCAACTGTCACAGCTGAGAGTGATTCATTTGTTTTTCTTTTAATAAAACCAAAATTGAATACTTTGAAATGGGCTTGAGTATTTCAGATTAGCTAGGCAAAGGCTGAACAAAGAGACCCTCAGGAATTGTCTTCTTCAGTAGGGCTTCTCCTGTAATCCTCCTAGACCTAATTGTACCTAGTCACTTGCCTCAGCCTTTATTTTCTCCCATTTTGCCATTTAAAAGACAGGCCTGTGGTAATTTGCATTCATTCTGTGGCAGTGGTTTCGTTAGTGTTAACTCTGATTCGTACCAGTGGCTGTGGCTGTGCCTGGGTGTGTAGTTCCCTTCGTGCACAGAGCAGAGTCTCCAGAAAACATTTCAGTATTGTACTGCCCATGAGTACTGTGGCAAAATTTGCCCCTCATGCACAGCTACAGAGCTGCCAGCTGGTTATGTGATTTAGAAATTAAAAAGTTCTTCTGAGCCCTGAAAACCTGCTGTTTCTGGTTTTATTTTGTATGAAACACACTATGTATTCTCTTCTATCCTGTTAATTCAGCTCTGAGAAGCAAATGCTTAGATTCCTGCTTCTGATTCATAGAATTATAGAATGGTTTGTGTTGGAAAGGACCTTAAATATCATCTAGTTCCAGCCCCTCTGCCATGGGCAGGGCAGCCTTCCACTGAACCAGGTGGTCTAGTGCTCAAAGCCTCATCCAGCTTGGTTTTATATACCCCAGGGGCATCCACAGCTTCTCTGGGCAACCTGCTCCAATGCCTCACTACCCTCACAGTAAAGAATTGTAGCACATACCCTTCTAGAATATTTCTCCTCCTGATGAAAGCAGAGAGCTTTGGTCTAGTTACAAAATGTCTGGTGCCTGTCTCTGATATTCCACTGCTTCCCTAGAACATTACAGTTTGCAGATGGGGGAAGAAATTATATACCCCAAAATCTCTGCTGGGATCCAGCCTGGTCAGCTGTGCTACAGATCTGCAAAGCCAATTGCTACCAAAAAGAAAAATCATCACTCTCTGCAACTTACCTGTTCACTTGCATGATATAACATGACAGCAAAGGGGCTGATGGAGTGGGATACATCACTGTCCAGCTTATAAAAAACCTGCTATATGTACAAAATACCTCAGGGGCCAAGTGAGGTTTTGTGCTCTTTTTGCAGCACTGAGGAGGAACATCTCCATGTATATGAGAGCTTAGACCTCTTGCTGTGCTCTGTGGCCATTCTGGCTGTGCTTACACATAGAAAAGATAGAGAGACTCATGGCAGTTTGGCTTTGAGGGAGTTGGAAGGAAGTGTCAGTGATTCACAGAAGTAAAAAAAAAAGGAAAAAAAGACAGAAATGACAGGCATATGAAGCTATTGGATGTCTGTGGTAGGTCCCTTCAGAAAGGAAGTTATGGATACAACAGAACTGTACACGGATTTCAGTTGTTCTGGAAGGGAAACAGAGAAATTTTCTTTTAAATATGTCTCTGGTACAGAGCTGTAGCATTCCTCGCCCTCTGCTGCACTGTATATGTGATTTGCTTTCCAAAATCAAACAGCTTAAGGTTTGAGTCACCCTCCATTAAGTTGAACAAAATGAAAATGCCAACACTTTTGGAATGTGTTGGCGTGGGCCTTAAATTGGAAAACAAACATAGCATCGAGCTGCCCTTCCCAATGCGAATGGAGAGAAAGAAGCTATTTAGTGAAGTGTGGAATTTGGAGGACTGGGCCTTTTGCATTGCTCTCTGTGCTGGGGAAAAGCACTGGACAACAGAAAACTTCAGTGTTTGTTGAATGAGATCTGCTTCTCAACTGGTTTATGATGTTACTGTTCTTGCTTGCTTCTTTTTTATCTTGTTCGCTACTCAAAAGCTGATTCACAGGAGGAAGTCGGATAACTTACAGCAGAATTATCTGGGACACCAGTGAGAACAGTTCAGCCCCCAGTGTGGGGGTGTGGGTTTCAGCCTTTCTTACCATCTGAGTACAGCTTTTCTGGTAGGAGACGGAAGGAAGGTGGGAGAAGGTTTGTCCTAAAGTGTTTGAGAGTGCAGCACGGAGCAGAGGGTGTCATGGCAGCTGCTACACCTGCAGGCTCACCATCAGCCCTTGGATTCCCTCCTCCTCACCACCTCTGCAGATGGCCACAGCAGAGTGTGCAGGCAGTGGGAGGTCTGCCCATCAAAAGGCATCTGGGAGGCTAAGACTACAGGAAAATTATATTAGATTGTGAATCTGAAGGTGTCTGGTCAGAAAAGCATCAGAGGCTACAGGTGAGCCCGGAGCTATGTGGGGGAAGAGTGAGTGGGATGTCAGCAGAGGCATGCATCCCTGGGTTTTCCAAGGGGGATGAGGTGCCTCACATAATCCTTAGTGCAAAACAGGCTCAATACTGTTTCAGCAGGGTTGTGATTCCCAGCTTAATGAATTTAAGGGCCATGGTAATTGACTCTGAAAGCAGCTATCAGTTCTCTCCTGTGCAAACAAGAGTGCAGGCAGTGCCTGAGCTGCAATGTGGTCACACTCAGTGCACCTCTCTGAGTGACCCACTGTGACAAGAGCACCTGGTGGCTGTGACATGACCATGTTTTCTTTGAATGGTGATACAAGGCAGGAGCTCCTGTAGGCCTCAAGGGGATGGTAATGGGACAAGTGAGCCCTCCACAGGTTCAGACAGACCCCTTCTCAGGTGAGGTGGGCAAGCTGCTTGTACATTTTCTTTTTTCTTGTATCCCACCTTTCTGCAGCCTAAAGAGGAACAGTGATGGAAAGTCACTGCAGCCTGATGGAGTCATGGACACAGGAGTAGATCTCTGGTCTGATTAATGATTTCTATCACTTAAAAAAGGGCATTTTAATGTTTTAACTACCCATTTCATAATGATCAGAGTTTTCAGGTTGTACCACAGGGCTGATTAATGCTCACCTCAGGTGTGCCAGAGGCTCACGTTTATTACACACGCTGCACACCCATTAATCGGCAGTGCAGCACGGGCTGTCATCCCAGATTGCTTAATTACATTGTCTCCCCCTGCCCAGGGCTTATGTGTGTTGTGCAAAGCCATAAATACTCCAAGAGCCCTATTTCCACTGAAATCAATAGGAGTTTTGCCATTGTACTGTGATGAGAGCTGTGAAAGTAAAATAATGCAGATAACTGTGACTTTCTAGTGGGAAGAAGGGCAGCAAAGGGCACATGAATTATGAAAGATTGAACTTAGAGGTGATCTGAAAAAATTACAGGATAAACTGGAAAATGTTAAAGGAGCCATAAGAGTAGGAAAGATAGAAGGCAAAATGAAAATTGAACAAGAAGTAAAAATAAATAAGAGGGAGTTCAAGTGGATAAAGAATAAGAAGTGAATGAGGCAACAGGGATTCTGCAAAATGGAAAGGGTAATTTTGCAGCAGAAGCAGCAGACGCTGTTGAATAAATAAATGAGTTATATATTTCCTTTAACAGAGGAGAATGGGAAAATTCAATGTATCAAAAGCAGAAAGGTCCTAAGGCAAGGGATATCCATGTGGAACAAGAGATGAAGAACAGGAGGAAGCCCACCACTGAGACAAGCACTGGACACCATGGCTCCCTTACTGGTTCTCCTGAGAATTTCCTCTGTGGTGCATAATTGTTCTGCTTATCTCTCTGTGCTTCATCCAAGGTGCTGCTCTTTTTCTTCAGTGTTTTGGTTGGAGGCAGGATCTGTCTGAGTACCTGTTCTGCTTCTGCAGCACTATAGTCACTGCTGACCACCAAGAAACTGTATTAGAATAACTGAATAACTTATTCAGTTTAGACTGAAAATTTAGACAAAAGAAAATAATTTAATTTTTGGCAGCCCTACCTTTTGCTTTTATCTTATAGAAAGATTTGCCATGACAGATATTTGACAGCATTTGAGTCAGTCCAGCTCTAGATATTTATCAGCTGTCCCTCAGAGAAATCTGTTCAACTGTATAGCAGCAAAAGAGGAGTCTGCTGAAAATTGCTTTGATGGCTAAATTAGAACTTGGTCAGTTTAGAAACACAGCAGCTGGCAGGATTTGGAAATATATCGGTCATTTGACTTTCTCTTGTCATAAATAGATTTTAAGTGCAGCAGAATAAAGAAGGTTGCATCAGATCTGAATGGGTATAAAAATTTAAGTCGAAGAGTCTGCAGACCTAAACTTCAAGGTATATTATTTTATATCAATAAAGGGCTGTTCATTATTTTTGCACCTAGTTAGAACCAGGAAGAAATGTGAAAACATGAGGAGGTATCCTTAAGGAATTTACCTGAGAATAAAATTATATAGTTGGAGAATTCAAATATTAATATCTAGATAAAAGAAATAAAAATATCCTTAAGGATTATAGTTTAATATAGCAAGTTCCAAAAATTAGTTTGACAAGCATACTAACTGAGTATCTCTGATTCCATATAGATCAAAGGTAAATAACTAGGCAGGCAATCCTGGAAAGGTTTCAAGAGAATAAACGAACATTTGTTGGGAGGGAATGAAAAGATACATAAAAAGAAAAGCAACAACAACAACAACAAAAAAGGAAATAAAAAAGGAAAATTCCAAGCTTTACAGGCAGTTGCTCATAGCTAGAACAAAAACACAGTGCAAGGATGATAATGGAAGATGAGCCCAGGAACTGTTCAGCTTTGGAATTCTTGTTGCCAGAATATTTTAGGACCACATTACCCTCTCTTTTTAACCAGTGTTAAATAATGTGAGAAGCTTGCTGTACAAGCCAATCCTGTCTGACTGTGGCTGAGCCGGGGCAGTTCTGGCTCGTGCCAGGGAATGAACACGGGATGACTGTAATGAGCCCAGGATGCTGCAATTCCTGCTGGACAGGGTGGGATTGAGCCCCTGGGAAAAGCTGGGCTGATTGCAGGTGTGGGGACGCTCCTGGGTAGAGACATCAGCTCCAGGGATGGCAAAGAGCTCAGGGTGAGGTAAAAGTATGAAGTGAGCTGGTAAAACCACATCCCTGCAACCTGGAGAGACAAATTCAGGTGCTATGGACACTTGGACATCACATCTGTGGGACACTGATAAGGCTGTTATAATTTTTCTCCATTGAGTTTTTATTTCACTGTGGATGAAGAAATATTAAACAAAACCATGCTATTTATCTGTTTAAAAAAGCTGTTTTGACAAAGACCTGCTTACAGCACTGAGGGTACATTTTCTTTTTCCTTTCCAATAATAAATCTTTCATGAAATTAAGGCATTGACATTACATCTCTGTTAGGGTAATTTACTCCCCACAGTAATTTTGACTCAGTTTGTTCTACATGGAGTGATATTTTAATCATCCTTTCAGTGCTTATTGATGAGGGTTTTCTGCAAAAGATGAAAAGATTAGTTTAAAATTATCCCTTGTGAATTTAAAACAATAACAAGGAAGTGAACGCAGTCTAAAACAAATTAAGAAATGTAATAGACTTAATAAAAGGCCGATATTTTATTCAATGTACAAAAATGACTGCAAGACTTGCTGTGGTGGGGCTGCACATACTCTTATCAAACTATGTTCTTTTGTTTCTTTTTAATTGAATAGGCAAAAACCTCCCCCTCTCTAAAGGTGAGTGATGAATGAAATAAATGGTTTATATTTTGTCCAATAGTAAAAAAGTATTACCTTGACTCAGGCATCATATAAAACCTGTGCCTCATTCCTATACCCATCAAAGAGAGAGAGAAAAAATTTCTTCACCCAGCAGGAGGAGCCTGGTTTCAAAGCTTTGTCCTCATCAACTCTTGGCTCTTCCTCAGTGTTCGAAGGGTTAGATTTCTTCAAAGATTAATTAACTGCCAGGTCAGAGAGAGTGGAATATCTTCCTTGAACACTAGAATCTCTGCAATTCTGCAAGGGTACCGAAGGGCATCCTTAAAGGCTGAAATTACAGCTTCAAACAGTGATTAATCTTTTTTCTTTAACTAAACGTGACACAGCCTCCACAATCTCCACAGTATCCAGCATTGATGTTAAGTGGTAATCAGCCAGATGAAAAAAAGTCATGGTGCCAGAGTCCTTGGATGACTGAACTGTCTCAGAGGTTCAAGACCTTAGCAAGTCTCTACCCAGTGAGAAGTCTAGTAATCACAAGCTAAAAAAGAATATCACAGGGCAGTTTTTTCCAGTCTTTGCCAGGCACTGAAGAAAATGTGTTTTTTAGGAAAAAATATTCCAGCTAAAAATCTTTTTCCTAGGTGGGAACTGAATTGCATGGAACTGGATCTTCAAGAACATTGGTGACAGAAGAAGCTGAGATTTTGAGTGTGTCTGCTCTGAGGAGCAGCAGAGAGCCAGGCATGGTCACCAGATTCCTTCTTACATTGTGTCCCTAAGCGGCCAGATGGGGATGGAGGTTTTGTGTGGGTTTGTTCTACTCTTTTTGTCTTAAATTGTGATTGTGTCTTGCAGTGTCTTGCTAAACCACAGCTGTCCATGTCTGTGCATGCACCTGTACCTATATTAATGTACACAAACTTGGCACAAACTGTTCTGGGTCTCCTGGGGTCACTCTTGCTTTGCCAAGTTACAGATGCTGTCACTTTGGCTCACTGTGTGATTTGTGAGTTTTGCTGAATGCTTCAGAACTGCTTGGGATTTAAGGCCCTATTTGAGCGTAAAATGTGATTAGCTACAGTGAAGTGACTTTTTATCTGGCTGATACACCTTTCTTTCAATTTACTTGATGAATGTGCAGTGTTAGCCTGGTCACAGGCGTTTCACTTGTGATCCTAGGGAAGAAGCAGTTGGGACTTTTGATGCTGATATGAAATTACTCGCTCTTTCTGGTGGCTACTGACTATGTGGTTGCTTTTTTGTGCTGAGCAAGGATGTGGAGAGGCCTGGTGTTTGGACAGCATGAGTGGTGAGAAGTCTTACTTCTCACACTCACAACACCAGCTTGATGTTTTGATTGGGCAAGGATGATCATCAGTGGAAGAGTGGCAATATTTTCAGTGTGCCCTGTTCAATCTGCAGAAGAAAATATTTTGCTGTGCTCTTTGCATCTGAGTTCAGTAATGAAGCCTTGCATTGGTTTAGTTATACCTATTTACTTTGTGTGGGCACTGCAAGGCTTAATTAAACGTTTATGTATATGCTTTGAGAGGCTTGTATGGAAAGCAATGCAAAATTGTTACATGTTAATCCTTCCATTGATTCACATTATTGTGCCCTGGTGTGCAGAGTTTAATCATTTGGGGGCTCATTGAATTGAGCTGGTGTTTGTCAGATGGCTGAACAGCACCCAAGTGTAATGTCCAGCAACCGGGGCCTCTGTGGGCTGCAAAATACAACATTGCAGTTACCCAACGCTTTCCCTCCATCTGCTTTTCCTGAGTAATGGATAGCAAGGAAATTTTTACCAGATATTCTGCGTGCTACTTGAATTTAATTATGTCTTCTCTGATTCACGAACAGAAGGTGTATAAAGCGTGCCTGTGTACTTCTGTGGAAGCCTTAAACGGGAGGAATGTGCTGTGCCTGATTTGCACAGCCTGTCGGGGACGGACCTCAGTGTACATATGTTGACGGCAATAAGACAATCGTTATCCAGCCCATGCCTCCTCTGTAGGTAGAGAGGTAGGGATGCCCCGAGGGTTTAATTCCCAATCTTTCATTTCCTTCCTCTATTTTCAGCTGCTATTAACTTTAAAAGCGGTTTTTTTGCACAAAGAAGGATTATGCACAGGGCTGACATCTTATTACTCAGCTGGGTTCACCGATTGGCTGAAACTCAAAAGTCTTTACTAGTTAGGCTAAAACATTAAAAATGTCTTTTGATAAATGATCTGAAGGGAAAATCAAGCAGATGGCTTTTAGGCCCTCTCTCACGATGCAACTTTGCAGGGAAATAATAGTTTCAGTAATGGGTTATAGAGCTTTATTTAAATCACTATACTATTTAGTGGAGAGGGGTGAATCATTTAGGCTTTTTTCGGGGTGTTTTTTTCTTCTCTTCTGTTTTTTCAGATTTCTCTCCTTGAAATGAACTGAAGCACACTTTGAAGTGCTGTGAAGTTATTCTTTCTTCACTTTTTGTAATTGGTCCATCGGTTTTCTGCTGCTGTCTCAGATTTTTTATGGGTGATATCCCCTGACTTTCTACAGCCTGCTTCCTGATGGATTCATTTACTGTGTGTGTTGCAGGGGCAGGATTTATGTGCCTCAACCTGCTGCCTACAGCTAGAGATCTCCTCTATTATACTGGGTTTATAGGGTGAATTACAGCTTCTGGGAGGCTTTGTGGAAAATTGTAGGCAAGTTCTAACCAGCTTGTTTGGCCTCCAGAGAGATTAGGCAGGTGCAGCTGGGATGGGCAGGTCTGCTGTGTGTGTGCTGGGAGGGCAGGGCTCCCTTCTGCAGAGCACCAAGGTGCCCAGCATTGTCTGTAGGCATAAATATCAATCCCATGGTTTAGCTCTGTAGGCAGGGGTGCAGTTGTGGTGTGACTGGGAATTTCTGGTTGTTGTATGAGACACAAGGACCAAGTTTTTGGAAGGGCAAGGAGCTGCTTTATGCAGCGCAGATGAAGTGTTAGAGGAGCTGTATTTTTGACATGTATTTTATCACCCAGTCTCTGAGGAGCAAAGCCCTTTAACCTGTTTCCAACTGAGATTCCAGAAATCAAATGTCAAAGATCCTTAGCTGCTTCTGAACATCTAAGCCAAAAAAATGCTGGACTTGTAGACAAGCACATAATCCCGGGGATAATACTTTCCTCTTTGAAACATCCACTCAGTCCAGCACTCTTCATTAGATGTTGGTGAAATCTTTGGAATAAATACTGGATGTAATTGTTTAGATGCTCTAATTTCTGCGTTTAGCAGAAAAAATTGACACATTTAATGTGGGCTTTTTTTTTCCCCCAAGTCAAAAAATGAGAAGTGAAGGTGTGTTTAGTCCAGCATGGCACTGATTCAGTGTGAGCTGGAGGGCAGATAATGGGTATGCTCCATGCTCCAGCACACTAAATGCTTGAGATGATGTCTTTGTTACTGTCTTTTCATAAATCAGTGCAGCATCCTGTTGAGAACTGGATGTAGAAAGTGCACGAAAGTGGCTTACCTTAGGTAAGAGAGCTGGAGGCCTGTAGTGTTTCAAAGAGTCTGAAATCAGAAAGAATAAAAATAGGCTCCAAGCTATCAGCAGTTTGTTGTCTTGGGGGCATTGGCTTTTTTGCAGACCCCTGTCTCAGCCAGGGGCACAGCTTCTTCTCGGAGCTGGTCCTGCATCTGCTGGACCACAGTGCCTCTCCCTGGCTGCCTCAGCAGAACCAAAGGCATCTGTGCTAATATAAATGTGGAGGAGAAAGAAAGAACATGAAACCTGAAGAAATGTTGTGTAGGGGGCTGTGTAGGGAAGGAATACGTAGTAGGGGGTCAGTCAAAGATGTCATTGTTGTCCAAATTGTGCTGGCAGAAAGAATAAGGATAAGAGGATTTTGCTAAGTCTTGTAATATTATAGTGGACAGTAAAATGTAAGCTTCCTCTTATCTTTGCTCTGCCAGGAACTGAGAGAAAAATATTCCAGTAAAAGAAGTACAGGTGAAGGAGTGAACACAACCTCCTATGCTAAAACATGTTCTAAACATGACCATTAGTCATTATGGTCCTTAGTAAAAGGAGTTTTCTCCTGAGAGATGTGAGTGTAAAATATAAGGTCTTAATCTTTACTTTGAATCCTTCTGGACAGACCTTTCTGTCAGCCTGGACCCCTTTGATTTCAACAGCCCTTTGTGGTCCTGGACACACCAGTCTAGCCAGGGGTTTAGATTCCTACTACACACTGTTATAGTAGCTTTTCATACATTTTGATTAAAAACCCTGAAAGTCTTAACCTCAAATGATATGGGTTCTTTATTTTGGTTTTTTTCCCCCATAGTCCACTCCTTTGTGTAGCCCTTGGTCCCAGTCTTTCTGGTCTTTCTCAGGTGATTGCAGGCACTGACATTTTATTTTTGGATCATGTAACAGAGATAAATACAACAGGATGGTAAATTAAACTTCACAGGTAATTTCAGACTGAAGACTCCAGTCAGCACCTCTTCTTTTGAGGGTATAGCTCCACTTAACCCATGAGGGCATCTCATTTTGTGTCTGTAGAGGATGGCAACTTGGCCTGACATAGAGCATGCCTTGCCTCTTAGCACCTGGAAATACCCTGTGCAATGGAAGGTTGGTTCTGTACCACAATCACAGGTTTTGCCTTCTAAGACTGATAGAAAGTCCTTGAGAATGATAACTCTGGTGAGCAGCAAACTTTGGAGATAAATGGTACATTGACTTTGCCATTTGCATTTACTGTGCAGCTTGAGATGACTTTTAATTATTCAAAAGAGGCAGAATGTTAGTCACATCTATCTTTGTTCTTCCCCCTAAAGCAAACCCACTCTGTAAATTTTCCTGTGACCACTATACCAATATTTCCCTGCTACAGCTCCTCTGACTTTCACCTCAATTTTTTTCCTTTCCTTTGAATTTTTTTGTTAGATGTTTGAGTTGCAACAGAATTCAGCTACATTGAGTTTTTTTCTTATCAGCTAACTCAGAGCAGGTTGATCAGGTCTATTCATGCAGTGAACAAGGAGAGGAACATAAACACTTTCCAGTGCTACAGGCACATATCTAGGAAAACAATGTAGCAGTGAAACAGCCTCATCGACATGAACATGAAAAAACTCCATCATATTTATTCATGCTGGGAAGAAGTGGGTGCTCAGTGTCAGCCTGCACACACATACCTGGCAAGGGGGATGAGAGGGAAGGTATTTCCTCAGCATGTTTAGAAACACGATTTCTATATCTCTTCCCTTTGGCATCCACTGCTGCCATCAGCATGGGCATTTTCTTTCTCCTTTTATTTGTAAGATAAGACATGTTATTTATTGCAATATTAGCCGATTTTTTGGAAAGATGCACTGTGAGAAATCTGCAAAGCAGAAAGGGAACTGAGTGGTCTTGATATTTGATTACACATGTTTTTGGCCAGTCCACTTAGGCACAGAATGACATTTGTTTGAGGAGCTTTGAAGGAAATAATGGAAACCATACAACCCTAAGAGAGAATTCAGATTTAATTGCTCAGGAATGAGGTATTTCATCTTGCACATGCTCCATGAAGGAAACGGTTTCAAATATTTATTTAATGTCTGTGAAAAATCCTCCCCCCACCAAAAGAAAAAAAAAAAAAGAGAGAGAGAAAAAAGATAGGAAAGAAAAAAAAAAAATTCCCAATTTCTTAACAGGAGTTTTAAACACTGCAAACCATGGGGTGGTGCTAAAGTTACAAAAGAAGAATCCTCGCAGACACACTTTGACAAAATGTGCAGAATGTGGCCAGATGAGATATGACAACAAGTACAAATTATAGCAGTGGCAAACCAGTAAACATGGAAATCTGAGTAAATCAGTCATTTCAAATCTATTTGCCAAACTGTGTTTATCCTCTGCAAAACCTCACCATCTCCACAGGAAGCACTTCAGAGCAATCTCTGCAGGGCATTTGCTGGGTGGAGTAAGGATCAGGATATTCCACAGCAGCCTTTTTGCAGACATTACAGCTGATCTTTCAGCCTAATTGAAATGAACAGTGATGATAACCACTTTTTTTTCTAACTTGAGTACCCACTTCCCACTTCGAAATTGCTACACAAGAAGACATTGAATACCAGGGATAGACAGATTAAATGTTTATGGTTTAAAAGTAAAAAGCTGTATTATTTTGTTTGCGTGTTTATTCCTCATCCCTAAGCTACATGGATGTCTTGATATTTTGCAACAAAAAGAGTATTTTTAACAGATGTCAGGTTGGTTTTTTCCCTGTGGCTTCATTAGTACAGTCCCATCAATTTCAATGAAGTCCCCCTTGCATGTGACAGTGCAGGATTCGTCCTCCAATCTTCTTCTGCTTATTCTTTCTGTCCCACATTTCTTACATTGAGAAAGGGTTTTGTTTAGAGGTTAGCCCTATGAAAGATCAAGACTAGAATTTTTAAGTTTGCTCCTTCCTTCCTTCCTTCCTTCCTTCCTTCCTTCCTTCCTTCCTTCCTTCCTTCCTTCCCTCCTTCCTTCCCTCCTTCCTTCCCCCCACCTCTTTCCTTCCTGCTTTCTTCCTATCAGTTTTAATCACCTAAGTGTAGCCCTGGATTTTTGAGCTGGTTACAGAGGTCCTCAGTGATGAGAGCTGACAGGGGCCAGTTAGCCTCCTAAAATATATTCTGTGACTAGAGCAGAATAATTGCATTCAAAATCCATGTTTAACATTCATTTACAGGCTTACAACGAGGCACACTGTATGTGCCATGCCCTAATTTGTACCACTCTGGGAACATTTCCCTTGTCTCAATGCATCACGTTGGGTTTTGTAGACAGAAGTTGAAGATCTGAGTGCAGACCTGTTTCTGCCTCAGACTTCCTGTGTAACCTTGGGCCAATTATTAAAACTCTGTATCAGTTTTTTCTTCTGTAGAGTGGCGACTACAAAACCTGTCACAAAGGTACCTCGGGCTGAGGAGATTTAGATGTGAATGGAATATACCTTGGTGTTAACATGATATCCATTTTTCAGTAGTATCACTTCCTTTTTTCTGTCCTTCTTCCCTCTGGCTATGGGGTTTTCCTACCAGATGGCCTAGAAATGTTAGTAGTGTTCAAGATGTGGCGGGACCACATTGGTTTTGATTGTATCCTTTCCTTATGATTTTTATGTTCTGAATTATCTATCTATTTCTAATGAACATTGAACTGTATTTTTATCAGTCATCTGTGAGTGCATCCTCAGGAATTTGCTGATGGCACCTAGGTGAGTGGTGTGGTTGACACATGTGAAAGACAGGATGCTCTCCAGAGGGACCTGGATAAGTTTGAGAAGTGGGTCAGTGGGAATCTCATGAAGTTCAACAAAGCAGAGTGCAAGCTACTACACCTGGGTCAGGGCAAATTGGCACCAACACAGGCTGGGGGATGGGTGCATTGAGAGCAGCCCTGCCCAGAAAACCTGGGGGGTACTGGTGGATGGAAAGCTGGACACGAGCTGGTGGCATGTGCTGTGCTCACAGCCCAGGAAAACCACAGCATCCTGTGCTGCATCCACAGCAGCGTGGCCAGCAGGGCGAGGGAGGCGATTTGGCCCCTCTGCTCTGTCCTGGTGACACCTCACCTGCAGTGCTGCATCCAGCTCTGGGGTCACCAACACACACAGGACATGGACCTGTCAGGGTGAATCCAGGAGAGGGTCATGAAGAGGATCAGAGGGATGGAGGAGTGTAAGGAAAGGCTGAGAGAATTGGGATTGAGCCTGGAGGAGAGAAGGCTCCAGGGAGATCTTACTGCAGCTTGTTAGTACTTAAAAGGTACTTTAGATGTAAGTACTTACGTAATCCTTCTTGTATGAAAGATGGGGGCAAACATTTTAGTAGGACCTGCTGAAGGAGATGGTTTTAAACTAAAAGAGAGTATATTCAGACTAGATAGTAAGGAAGAAAGTTTTGATGATGAAGTTGCTGGACCACTGGAGCAGGGATGGCAGATGGCCCACACCTCGGAACATACAGGGTCTGAGGGGCCAGGCTCTGAGCAACCTGGCCTAGATGAAGATGTCTCTGCTCACTGCAGGGAGTTGGACTTTAAAGGCCCCTTCCAACCCAAACTATTCTATGATCTACCATGAACCCACGATTTTACTCCTCAAGGTAGTGGAGGGTAAGCTCAGCTCAGAAGCCATCTTTTTATAAATGAGGTTAGGATTCTGGGGTTCTTTCAGCCATATGTTTTGTTCTGCATGTATCTGCACTGCATTTCATCTGTTACTGCTTGTTCACTGTCTGGCAAGGTCTTCAGGAGATGCTCTTCACAGATAATTCACCCTTACTACACTGAGTACTTTTCTTCCATAACTTCTCACTGAGTTTCATCAGAAAACTTTGCCAATCCATTGCCTTCCTTTGCCCTCTACCTCCACTCCATTTCTTCTTCCTTCATCCATTTCTCAGAGCACCTATAAATGTGTTGGACTGCACAGAACCAGCACAGCCCCGCTGTGCTCCACAGCTTCCTGGAGAGCTCTCCTAGTGACTTCTCCCCCATGCCTGAGATGACCTTTTAATGCTGCCTGTTTTTCCTGTCCCTTTAATCAAGTAATAATTCAAACAGGGGGGTTTGTTCTTATGCAACTGCAACTTAGTTTCCATAAAAGCCTGTGGAGTGGGGCTTCTTTAAAAGTCATTACAAAGGCAGACAGTATCAGCCCTGTCCATGTACTTGTTCTCCTCTGCAAATACTTCCCATGGGAGCTTGAAAATTGGTAGTAATAAAGCTTGATAATGACGTCACCACTGGGATGTTCTCCAAAATTGTGTTTCAGATGCTGATGGGTCACTGATGTTTTAGAAGGTGATGCACTAAACATGCCGGTGTGCATAAATTCCGCATGCTAACAACATCTTCCTGGAAACATGAACCAAGATGTTGCAATTATTTTACCTCAAGGCAGGCTCTCTGAAGGAGGAAGTGGAAAGAGGGACAGGACATTCTGAAACTGAAAAATAGCCCACTGAAGCTTGATCCCAAGAGATAGGGAAATCTGGAAAAGTGACACTTGTGACCTCGACAAATTCTCTAGATCACAAGGTCTGGTGGAAAATATTGAATGTTTGAATTTTTATATCAAGCACATGGAAATGTTTTTATTGAAGAAAATGTGCTTAAGCATATTTTTTGTGTTCATACATTAGGTTTTTATCTATTCTTTCACATAAGAAATTATGTGGAATTGCCTCTAATGTACCAAAGCATCCATTTCTTAGAGTGCTGCTTCTTTCCGAGTTTCTCAACTAACCTGCTGTGCTATGGGCAACACTGAGAAACCTATCTGTGGAGGATTTCTCAGTCAAAGAACTCATAAAAAGCTCAACTGAAAAGCCTAAATATGGTTTCATTTCTGTTTGATTCCTTTATTAAAAACCATATCCTGGATGCCCAGCTTCCCTACCTTTCCCCTGATGTGCAGTAAAAATTCTGGTTATTTTCCTGGGGAGAAGTGAAATCATCAGTGGAGCCAGATCAGACCTTTCATAGCTCTTCATCAACATATTTCCAAGTTTTCTTTCAATTTATTTCGCTAAAGATAACATTAGATATTTTGATTTCTGCTGACAATTCATACCATGCCCCAGTCTAGTGGGAGATTTAGGGAGGGATATGACTCACTGACATTCTGCTCCAGGTTTACTTTCCCTGGTTTCTGTGTGGTACCTACAGCCAGCATTTTCCAACAGCAGAGACCAAACCTCCCCAGACCCCAATGTGAGCAGCCAGCAGCAGAAAATGCAATCACACAGCAGCACGCTTTCTTGCACAAAAACTTTCATATTCATAATGAGGTTTTTTTTCAGAAAATATTTGTTTGTGATTTTTAGTCTTTCTAAAATGAGGANTTTTTTTTTTTTTTTTTTTTTCCCCCCTGGGAAGCAACTGTTTTCACTGACAAGTTGTTATTTCCCTCACCCTTGCTATGGGAATGCTTTGCTACAAATATGCACCTCAGTCTCCCTGCCTTGCTCAGATAGGCTCTTTAAAACCATGAGCTGCATGAGTAAGTAAAACAAATTGAAGTCATAAAATGGTGTCCATGTTTGGCTGGCAAGTGCCAGTTGCTGTATCAGCACCTGCTGTCTACTCCAATGCAGGTTTTTATTGTATTTCCCACACACTGCAAGTGTTTGGCTTCTGTGGAATCATCATCCCGGTCCTGAGCCCTGATGAACCTCCCGTGCTCCTCTGCACAGCTCATTCCCAGCAGCCCCTCTAAACCCAGCTTCTATTGTATGGCTGACAGCAGCTCCAGGATTTCTGCACTGCCTTGTGTATTCAAACCAGCACTGACTTGCAAGCCCATGGATTTTTTTTGCCAAGCCACGAATATGTATTAATAAAGCGGAGTTTGGTGCTGCTGAATATAGCAGTGACATTTGTCTCATATTTGTTGCTTTGATTGGATGAAGCTCTGGCAAAGGCCTTTCTGAAATGCATCTCAGGCTGTGCTGAGCGGGATGTGAGCTGGGCTTTGTTGGCTCGGTGTGCTGGGGCACCGTGACAGACGACAGACACAATTATCTCACTCTGCCAAAGTAATAGCTTTTGCTTATACCTCAGCGAAAGCATAAGGGCCAAGTCCCCAAACCATTGAAGTCAAGGGAAAGATTCCTGTTGTTTCACACAGCTTTGGATCAAAGCCCCTGTGCAAAGGCACATTTTTTCAGTAGGTTAAAAAGAAAATACTTTTTTTTTTTTAATCCAAAGAATGAGAGCATGGACATGCTATTTCTAACCCAGCTATGCTGAAATAAAGAGAGTGGAGAAGTTTAGGGAAAATTCAGATGAAGGCACTTGGAAAAATAATTTACTCATCAAAATCCACAGTTTTAGGATGACTGAAACTATTTATGAGTGTGTGGTGTATTTGAAAAAAGGGCTGGGCAAGGGAGCACTGTGGGGACATTTACCCAGAAAAATTTGTTACCAAAATAGTATTTCATTTAGAAATGTTGCATGATGTAATTTAAAAACAGTAAAGCAACACTGGCTTGACCCAAACGCACTGAAGTAAATGATCCCCTTCCCCCAAATGATTCTTTTGCCTCCTTCCCCGGTTTCCCAGCTTAGCCATTAAAGGAAGGCAGGAGTCTGATTGCCCAGCTGTGATTGTAAGGAAACGACTCAAACGCCGCAGTGGCTGTCGCCTCGTTTGTGGCTGAGCCAGAGGAGTGAGCCGTGAGCACTCCCATTAACTGGCAGGCTAATCATTTTTTGCTGCTTGTTATGGAGAGAAACGCACACGGATGTCTCTGTTTAATCGGATGAAATTCTGAAAGTGCTTTTTGGTTCCTGTGGTTTTCATCTTTGGTGTCAGGGTTTTCAGCCCTCAGCGGGAAGAATTAAGGTGCTTCCTTTCCTGGCTCTCCCGAAAGGCAGATTGGTTATTACACCTGGATGTAAATTGAGCCTTCTGCCTTTTTTGAGACAAAGGAAATGAGAATGAGCTTCACTGTAGGAACAAAATCTCCCAGCGTTTGGAAGGACTGGCTCTGGATATATGCGCAGGGGGCTGGGGGGTGTGAGTGTGTGCAAGCAGGCTGCCTTCTCATGGACCAAAGGGCTCTCATCCATCTTTAACCACAGCTCAGCAGTGCTCTGGAATGCTCTTGGTGTTAGGTGAGAAGTATCACCTCCACTAACAGGGCCCTTGCTGTGCTGGGTGCATGCTGTCTCCATTGCCTGCTTTCACTCCACATCTGCCCTTTTGGACATGTTCTGATCAGTTCAGTCCAGTGTCTTAAGCAGATACTTAAGAAAACATTTTTGAGGAAAAATATATAAATCAATTACCTGCCCAAATTTCAGCCATCAGCAAGGCACACATATGCCTGTCAATACTCCAGTTTAACACTCTCAGATAAACTTTCTACTATGGATATTTATACCTTCAGCTCTTTCAGCATCCTGTGGTGACAAGGTCTATGCTTTAATTCTATACTATGTGAAGACAATACTTTCTTCTCTGTGTTTTAAATCCTCTGTCTGATAATTGTATTAGGTGCTCTCCAGTTCCTGGGTTATGAGCAGTAGTTGTTAATCTTTCCAGATTGCCTTTACTGTTGTTGAACATGATTGCCAAGCTTAACCTGCCACACATGCCCCCTCTGCCAGCCTTTGTCCAGGCAGAAGTCTGACCTGTTCCACAGGTCCTTTGCAGGGGCCATTCCCTACTTGAGCACAACCATGAGCTTTGATGTTCCCAGTGCTTCCACTTTTGAGGAGAAAAAAGGGTAGCAGGACTGTGTGATATCCAAGATATGACTTGGGATGAAGGAATATGGTTTGGAAAAATGCTGTGATTTTAGTCCTCTAATTTTCTTTCCAAATATTACTGCCCTTATGATTCCTGATTGTAACTGAGTTGATATTTTCAGAGAACAATGAAGGCCAGTCTTACATAGAATTAGCCAATATCCCATTGTTTTACATTCATCTGGAGGTGTTTCCTCAATATCCATAGCTTCATATGACAGTATTATCAGCCCAGTACAGCATTGAACTCAGAAAAGGCTGCTGAGGTTTTTGTGATCAGTTTTCTCTCAGTGGTTTAGTTAGGAAGTCTAAAGATGGGACAGAGGAGGAAGTGAACATGCAAAGGTATCTGATACTATCACTCCCAGACCTGAGGGTGACAGGCACCGTAAACCTGTCTGAAAGCTCACCACAATTAGCAGCATGGTTCAAGATATTTTTATATGGATTTTTAAATTTTTTTGAGAAATAAATTTACCTTTTGTTAATTTTTTTAAGCAGCCTGAGAAAACAGTGGAACTGTATCCATTTCTCTACATAAAATAGCTATCTGTTCAGAAAAAAAATCATTTAGTTTTGTGTTAAAGTGTTTATGCTAGCTTAAAATCACAATGAGAAGTTTCATTTGACTGAGTACATAAGTATGTTTCCTTCAGGAACAGACGTTAAAATGAAAATCAGTTTGTATTCACCCAGCTTTAAATGTGATGTTGTGAGAGCAGAATACTGCAGAAACCATTTCTCCAGCACTGTAGTCATCAGTTCACTCCTTGTCAGAGTCCAGGGCGCCCCTCTGGGCACCCTGGAGGGTTAGGGACCTTGGCAGAGATGTCTGGGACCCGAGCAAGAGGGTTTGATTCCTGGACAGGAGGGTGTGGAGCCGGTCCAGGGCGGTTGGAGACCCTGGCACAGAGCCCAAAAAGACACTGGCTTTGATTTCAGTCCGTGGGAAAAACTCCCAACATTGAGAGAAGAATTACAAGTCACAAAGGAGTGAAAAACAGAAGTTTAGCATAGCACAGNTGAATCTTGGGTGAAAGACCAAACCCGAGAACTTCTGACCTCACAAAGTAGCTTGATCTGTGGGGCAGAACTAAGGAGGCCTTTAAACCAACATTGTACAAAGTGTCAGGTGAACAAAAGGCAAAGATCATATTTTTACTTCTGTGCAAATCCACTGCCAGCAATATCTGAAAGTCTGTTCTGGTGTATTGTGTGTTGAACGGGCAGAGTGCATCCAGGGTACATGGGGGAAATCGCCTTTAGAAGTGTTTCCTTCTTTTCCTCTGGTAACTTGTGAATAATTCCAGCTTGGACTGGTTTGAGCAACCTAAGACAACTAACCCAGGTTAGTTAACAAGGCAACACTCTGAGGAGCAAACCTGAATTTGATTGATGCTTTGGATAATTTAATTTCCATGACTCTCTGCCCATCTTTGCCAAGTGAAATAATGTTCTTTCACCCTATTCAATCCGTGAGAAAATTCAGCTGGAGAGGTGTCAGATCTAGATCCAGGGAAGGGTTTGCAGGTTTCTGTGCCTGGCACTGCCACTCCTGTTGGGGATGTCACAGTAAGACAGGCTGAAACTTGGTGTTACTGAATTTCTGTCTCAATGTGTGTTGGATTAGACTCCACTACAGTGAAATTACTTCAGTGAAAGAAACCAGGCAAGCACAGAAGCAGCAGGTTCCCTTTGTTATCTGCTTTGAGCATTGGTGTGAGGGGAGAGAGAAGGCCAAATGTTTTTGGGCAGAGAAGAGCTGCATGTGGATCTTGCATGCCTTGTGTGACACCTCTGAGTCCCAAGTTCTTATGGAAATGAGGAAATGCTCTTCTCTTCTGCTTCTCTTTTGTGAGGAGATTGACCCCAAAAATGTTCTTTAGCTATCTTCATGGAAAGCAGCCAGGGGAATGATGGGTTTTCTCCTAGATCCCCGTGGGATTCTAGTGGCATTTGGGAATGGAGATGCAAAGACTCTCAAAGTTATCAGGACATACATCCCTCAGAGGATGCCTCGAGGCCTTAAGAATATTTACTGACAGATATGTAATAGTTAAGGTCTGGGAACCTGGGGCATTTCCCAGGCAAGGTGGAAACAGTGGGGGGATTTTGAAGATGTCCTGGTTTTGTGCCCTGTGAGCCTATGTCCCCTTGCAGATCAAGGTCTTACATGCAAGCAGGGAGGCCCTGTGGAAGACCTCCAAGGAGTTTAAATCCACTAGAAAATATAATGTGTAACTGGGTGCTTAAAGACCATGTCACACAGAGCAAGGACTGGGATTACATGGATAAATTTAAGTTCAGGTGTGCCTATCTTTGAATAAAAACATCATAAATTTTAGCTCTATTGAAAATGTTTTGTGTGATTGATGCCAGTTTAGAGGTAGTAGATAAAGAAATGTTGCTGGTTTTGACATAAGCAATATTTATTGTTGTGGCTTTCTATGAGTCGAGTCTTTTCAGGATAGGATCTTCTGGTTAAACAGCAAACATCACGTTCCCTCATGTTTTCATTAAACGTGAGAGTGCGATTATATCAGTGAGAATAAGGATAACACTGTACAACTTGCCAAAGTAAGACTATTACAGAAGGCTTTAAAGATAGCAGTACACAGGGGGTGTGGGAATGTGAGGTTTTCTTTGCTTGGGACTGAGAGGTTGTTTTCCAGCAATTCCCAGCCCCTTGCTTGCCAGCAGGGACACTCCCAGAGTGACAACACATCTACTGCAAAACACTGTCTTGCTTCTGAAGGAGAGGACATTTCAAAGAGGGCATTTATGACAAAGGGTAAATATTTACCTCTCGTTGCTTGCAGAGAAAAGGCTCTTTCCCTTTTTAAATCTATTAGGCAAATAAGAAAAACTGCCAGAAAGATAATTTTCCTGGGAAACAGAGTGCTGGAGAAGGGATGCAACATTTTAAAGCACATCTACTACACCCAAGCTGAGTTGTGCCACCTCTAAATGCCTTGGAATAGCATCCTCTCACCCATCCCATCATCTAATTATGAGTATTAATGGGACTTTCCAGAGTGCATCCATGGGGAAATACACTGCATCTCTCTGATTGTTTCCTTCACTATGACACTGTCTGGGCACACTGTGGGCTTTATTGGCAACATCTCTTCTTCATTTGAGATGTGTAAAGCTATATTTACAGTACAACAGTTTTAATTACCGATACAGAGGTGATAAAAGGGAAAGAAAGAAAGGGATGATCCATAATTGCCTGTTTTTGACTCTGATCAGCAGGAATTCCATCAGTTTCCTCAGAATTGTTCCCCAAAGGGATGAAACATATATAAATATGTAAGATGAGTTTTAATTACTGGAAATGCATCAAAAAGCAGTATATGTTTCCATGACTAAAACCTTTCCTGAAGTCATGATAAGTGTCCCACAGAAAAATGGGTCACTAATTAGTAAAGAAAGTAAATTATAATCATGCATGGCAATATCTATGCTCATGGAGTTGGAACGTGCCAGTGTTAATTTTGTAGAAAGGGCATTTTAGGACTTGGGCTGCCACACGAACCTCAAATGAACAAGGACGTGCTCCAGGATGTGCTAAATCCTCTCTGCTGAGCATTGCCCTCAGCACAACAAAGGTAAATCCTGCCCTGTTGCTGTAGTGCTGTAGATTTAGGACTGGGTTTTAAGGGATGACAAGCACTTGCTGCTCCAGGTGAAGCTGGCATCCAAATGTATCTGTTTTTCTGGTGGAAACTGGCAGCTCACTGAAGCCAAATCCCTTCCATCTGGAGCAGATGAGAAGTCTCCTGTAATTTTTATACAGAAAGGGAAAAAAGCCCCCAGTAGTCCAACCTTCCCGAATCTTTGTAAGATTATGGAGGTGTATCTGCCCTAATTCAGAACAGGAGTGGTCTCTTTGAGAGCACAAAAACATCTTTAGGTCAGAGAATTTTTTTTCCCACACATCTCTACTTATGTATTTATTCCCAGATATAAGGCACTGTTGTGTCTCTGGGTATTCTGGGAGTGTGGGCTCAGTCTCAAAATGTTCCTTTTTTTAGCTTTGTTTGCATGAGTTTTCCTTGTATTTTGTAGTTGATTAGTTTAGATTGATGCAATTAGTGTAATTAAGTGTAATTATGAATTTTGGTGCAAATTCATGTAATCATATATTTACAATGTGTAATTAGGTAATTACAATATGTAATTTGCAATATAAAGTGTAGTGTCATTACACAATGCTGATTAAATTTCATATTAAAAAAAGATGTCCTGGCACATGGAATGGATGATCTCAAAAGTTCATTCTTTTGGAATATCTTTAGGAAGTCCTTTCCAAATTATCCAACCCTTTCTATTTCCCATATGGAACCAGAACACTGCAAAAATCTGATTTTATAAAGCAAACATATTTCCTCATCTCACTGTAGCCAGCTGAAAAAAAATGCCCTCACCCACCACCTACATTTTCCACCCTCTTTTTTATGTACAGATTTTAAAAGAAAAACAGACAAAAAGAGCTCCAATAAAACATGCCAACAATTTGCAGCAGCAGCAAAAGAGCAGTAACAAAAAGATTTATGTTTTGGAATGGTAATGATTTGTGCTCTGTTTTATTGAATCCATTTTTCTATGTAATATTTAATCTCCAAGCAGGGCATTTAAAATGCAGCAATTAAATGCCTTTATATGTTGATGCATCTCTGAGGACCAAAGATGAAATAAATGGATTCTGCATGTGGATACTTTGAGGATGTCTTCTGGGAAACGAAATCTCCATTTCAGCATCAGCAGTAAATATTAACTGAACACCTTCATAGTCCTCTGTGGTGTGTTCAGAGAGACTGTTCATCCCTGTGGACAAGGACTAAAGGAATTCCTGTGGTGTTTGACACACATCTTCTCAAGATATTGAGGTCATTGGTCAATGGATGTGATGGTAGAAAGGAAAGTCACTCTCATGCTAATCTATCAAACTATCTGCGGGTCTCAACCTCAGCATGCAAAAAATCCAACTCCTGGGATTTGGCAATATCCCAGCAGGCATTGCCCTTCATCTGTAGGACCAAAAGGCTCTTTAAAAACATCTCAATTTCACATTAAGATGTCTTTAAGCCATTATACTCCAAAGCTGTAGAGGAAATCTCAATCATCTTAATAAATTATTATTGCTTGGGCAGTGTCATAGCCCCATTTCTACTGAGCCATGAAACTGCAAAGCTCAACATGCCGAAGCTGCTCGTTCTCTTGGAAAAAATGTGACTTAATGTTTATTTTGATCAAGTCACCCCCCTATTCATGGTAAACAATTGACAAAACAACAAGGCTCTATAAAATTTAATTTTAAGTCTGATGCTGCTGGCTAGAACAGGCCCAAGGGGAGATGGTTTCATCCCTGCAATGAAGCTTCTTCCTCAAAACTGCAGAGGTTCTGTCTCGAAGGAGTAAAGGGTTTCATGAGCCCAAAAGGGGCTATGAGGTGCTGTTCACAGTCTTGAGAGACTTTTGACACGAGCCAGCTTCTGGTGCCAAGCCCTCAGTGTAAGCCAGGGCATACTGGGAAACTTCACTGCATCCTTGCTAAAAAGTGATGTGATTCCAAGCAGGCACAAAGCCAGCAGCAGAGCCTGAAGAGGGGCCATGTCATTTGCTGCTCCATGTTGACAGATTTCCATTGCAATCAACACCTTGGCACAGCCAACACTTTCCTGAGCTCCAGATGAGAGCACTACATCTAACCTGACTACAAATCCTGCTCGACTTGCCAAGCAAAATAGGTCTCAAGTTTCCAAAAATTGCATTGTGAACCACTCTGAGGAAATACCTTTCTCCACTGGTTTCAAAGAGTGTGGTCTTCTCTACCCTTGAAACAGAGGTTTGAGAAGAATCTAGTCTTGACTTTTATTAGGGCTGAAAGTGAACTATGAACAGGACCATAAGCAGAGAATAAGAACTGCTGAAAAGAGAGGGAAAACGCATCAGCTGGGGCACTCTGCTCCATGAAGCTCTTTAGAAAAACAAGATAATTCACAAAACTCTCATTGAAGCACAAGGAATTTGTACCACTGGTTTCCATTAATGCCTGCAAATATTACCCGCGGCACAGATGGGAGAGTAGACTGCAGAGATGAGATAGTGTAGCTCTGCTATGAAATAAATGTGGATGTTACCAAATAAAGGAGAGGTTTGTGCACAGATCCTGTAAAAACCATTCTGTGATGTCTGGCTGTGAAGCAAGTCAAAGGGTTAGGTGATGAGAGAATTTGGAATACAAATAAATACATGTAATTGAAATAAAGGGGGAAAGCACATCTTTTGACAGCAGAAGTACATACTAAGGTAGGAACTATCAGAACCAGGAATTGCTTTTTCAAGATACAATAGTCCTTCAAAATGTCTGTCAAGAAAATAAGATTATCAGGATGGCTTTATCATTAGAAGAAAAGGAATATTAAAAGACCTCAGTTAGGTCTGAATAAAAAAGGCAAATTTAAAGTAAACTGGCATGGACTTTATCCATGGTTGGGTTTGCAGTAATAAAGTCAGTCAGGGTATAAGCTGTGTGATTTACAGGCAGTAAGCTTCTGTAAAATTTACAAACTGCTGTTATAAAATGTCACCTTTTATGATGCATTCCTCTCAGCCTGCATATATAAAGGGCACTGCAACAGAAAGAGTAGCAAAGGCAAAGCAGTTTTCTCTCCTACCTAGCCAGCTACCTTTTTTTTTGCTTTTACAGCAGTAGCAGAGATCTATCATCTGATGACCCTGCATAGGTTTTTTCTCATTAGTTTTTCTGTTTGTGTAGATACACTGCTGGCCTTGCCATTGTTAATAGAAAATTTAGGGTGGTTTAGATGAGAGTTTTTTTGTAATAGACTCATGGATGAATGCAGGAAGACTCCTCCCACACCTGTCTGTGTTTATATAAAAGAAGGGCTTATGACAGAGTTGGGTAATCATCTGTTTTTTCTGCATTGATTTAATTGCTTGGTCTACAGCTCTGCAAAGCTTATGTGTCATATGCCAAAATTAACCTTTTTCTTGATGCTCTGAGTTTCTCCAGAAGCTGACCTTGGGAACTCAGCATCCATTTCCAGCCTGCCTAGTTGAATCTAGAAAACCTCCAAGAATGCCTCTCAAGGTGCCAAGTCTGTTACAAGGCTTTGCTGGCAGGGTGACCAGGTATTTTTACTGCTCCTTTTGGACAAGCTCAGGTGTCACAGATAGGGATAATTTTGGCCAGCAGGTGTCCAGGCTGAGCTCCTCAGCTGATCTGTGGTGACTGAGCTCCTTTGAAGTCACAGCCCAGTCCTTGTTTCATAGCAGAAACACCCAACACATTCCTCTCATTTTCTGTGTCACATGAGGGCGTAATTTCTGCCCAGAGTTTCACCTCTGGGTGAAAGCTCAGATATTTTGTTGGGCTGTTTTCAGTCCAATGTGGGTGACACAATTACCTCTGATCTAAGGGGAAAGTCCTGATACTCTTTTGTCAGTGCCAACAAAGGAACACACTCTGAATTAAGATTTTAACAGGGCTGTATTCTGGAAGTTCAGGAAAATAAATCAATAATGGTGGTGATAAAACTGCAGTTTAATGGTAGCTGTTATAGTAAAACAATAGTCAGTGCACAGCCATTTTACCACCCTATGGCAATGGTTTCTACAGTTTACTCTGACAGATTTATGGTTGCCTTCATTTAAGAATTTACTTCTCTTTAGCACAAGCACCACCATTATAAGTTTAAAATAAGCTCTTTTTAATTTGACTGCACAAAACCCAATAGAGTATATATCTACTGCCTCTCTAGGAAAATATTTGGATTTCAAACTATTCACAAGCAGAAAAACAAATAAATACCATATAGCAACCACCTCTTTTGAAGGAAATTAGATGAGCCTCATCAAATTCAGCAGAGAAATATGTCTGAGAGCATGCAGGATGTGTCTGTGTCCTGTGTCTGTGAACTTGCCAGTAAACTCCAAGAATGTGCTGTGCAATGAATAACAACCAGCAAACTGGTTTAAATTCCTCATAAAGTTGTATTGCAGTAATTCAGATCTGGAAGTTAGGAGTACTGGCATATGGGAGAATCTGGAGTGTCCTGGAAGGAGCAGTTTCATGTTAAGTCTATAAAGAAAATATAGAGGGTCACGCCAGTACAACTCCACAGTTTCTGATGCCAGGGAGGACTAGAGTGGGATCATTTTTCAGTACTGACTTTTGTGGAAATACTACGATTTGAGGTGGACTGAGTCACATGTGAGTTAGAGAGCTACATGATCAGGACCTTGTATGCAAGAGGAACAGCAAATAAATACAGTAAAATCAAGTGGTATTAAAAAAATAAGAAAAATTAGAAAATCAAAGTGGGTAGGTGCTGTGGCTTTTAATGATGACTTTGAGAAGCTTTTTGAATGAGAACTTCAGCATTATGTGTTCCTCCTGTTGATATTTGTAGGAGAAGGGAATACAGGTGACCTTGCCCCTGATAAGTAACAGCTGTTACTGTTAATTACCCCAATACAACCTCGCTCCTAATGAGTAACATGTATATCCAATAAAGGTAAGTGTGATAAAAGTAAGTCGGTTTGCTGGTGAGGGGATGATCATGAATGGGAGGATCCTGAAGGCAGAGGATCCTGGGGAGAGAGGATCGCTGCAGTGAGGTCAGTCTGGGTCTGCAGTTAGAGCCTGTTGTTGGAACCTGCAGCCACAGTCTGGCCAGGTAAAAGCCTGCAGTCAGAGTCTGCAATACCTGCAGTCATAGTTTAGCAGAAAATAACCAGCAGTCAGAGGCTGCAAGGGAAACCTGCAGTAGGAGCTCGCTGCAGGCAGAGTCAGTGAATGGTTGGAGTCAGGATGGCTGAGCTGTAAAGAGGAATAAACCAGGACCCTTTTCATGCTGTGGTAAACAAGAAGTCTGTGTCTTGGCTCATTTCTACCCTCTAACAACAGGGCTGCTGCAACAGATATCAATGTTAACTTTCCAGGCAGTGAAGCTGGTCTAAGGCTGGATCTTTCAGGCTCTCATGCACACAAAGTTCTTCTTCTCAGATCATGCTTCAGGGGCTGTGCTGGTGCCTTGCTCTGTAAAGATACAGTGGGGAAGAGATCGGACTTGGCAAGTGCTGTGCCTGACTAGGGCCAACAGGAACTTCATGGGAAGGGATGTGTCCTGTGGGGAAGGTGACAAAGTTTGGAATCTGAAAGGTCCAAAAGAAGGAAAATTGTGTGCATCTCTTGACATTAGCAGTTGGTGTTTCTTCCTGCACTATCCATATTTCCTTGGATTTTGAACTTCTGTGATAGGTTTTGTTCCTGGCCTGTGGATTTGAGTGTGATCACTGAAAGCCAGAAACATGTTAAGCCTTCTAAAAGGGCGTACAGTAATTTGTGGAGGAGCCAGGTGAGCTTATAAAGCACAAGATTAATATTGCTGCACCACAGATTAGGTGATTTAAATCAGGATTGCAATGAGGCTCTCTGTCAGGGCTAAAAATAGAGAACAGCCTATGGGTCCCTTTTGCATAAAGCAATCCTTCCTCCATGAATGTTCTGGCCTGGCCCTGTTGAAATAAATTCCAGCAATTCCACTGATTTTAATGACTCGGAACAGACCATAGGAACCTGCTTTTTCAGATCTGTCTCCTGCACTAATATCTAGTTTGGATTTCCTTCTGCAGCATATGTTAAATGCTTGATAATAAAATATTTGAGCAAATCCAGCATTTTTTTCAATGGAGTAACATAAATTAATGATGCATAGATCAACAGAATTATATTATTTCATTTGCAAATACAAAAACTTGACACTTCAAAGCACAAAATATTTAGTACAAATACATGTTGTACCCAGTTAGAAAGGTAAAGAAAAAATCTTGATGTATGTTGGAGCATTTCTTCTCTGCATAGATTTGCTCTACCAAAAGTCCTTGAACACTGGCTAACCTTCTTCAGCAACAAAGGATGTAGCACATGTTCAGAATCAAGTCTCTTTCCTTCCTTGTTTGTGCTGTCTTAAGGACTAAATAATATTAAGTTGTACCAGAAAACTGAGCTTGAAGGAAACTTATTTCTGTACTATTGGAGACTGAAGAGCTGCAAAGCCATATTTGTGGGATGCATGGGCACAAACAGTTTTAGGCATGATGGAAACATGTGTCCAACATAATTTCTTTCATTTCATCTGCTTACCCTACTATTTTTAGTCCTCTTCCTGTCAAAGGAGAAGTTAGGATTAGACTGCCTGTCCAAATCCAAATACTGAGTTCCTGTGCAATATGTACATGCCTGCACACTATTTTTCCACAGGATCTCTGTATCTTTAGTGCACAGAAGAGGGGTACTCAAAGAATGAGTGGATGTTTGCTAGTTCCATTTTTCTCATTGTTTCCTGAGCAGCCCCATGAATTACTTGCACACACCATTCAAACCTTACTCAGCAAACAATTGTTATTTTCCTCCTGGGCTCTCCTTTACTGTTCATTGCTACAGTACCTAAATGCTTCACAAATATTAAGGTACTTATTTTTATGCCATTCACCTGGACATGCAATAACTCCACTTTACTGATCATAAAATGCAATTCAGGGAAAGAGGTTAAAAATATCCCCATCTGCATACCCAGATGGAGGCATGGGAGTTTGGTTTTCAGCACACCCAGACTATTCCCCTCAGCTGGAACTGCACAAACTCCAGCCTTCTGTCAGCACAGCTCCTCTGCCTTTTTAGGCACCTGGGCATGCCCTCGTTCCCAGTGCCTCTGGAACTCTGCTTGGCTAAGGTGGGGAGGAAGTACAGCTTTTTAAATGGGCAGGGAGACTCTAGCCCTCCTGGATCTGAAAATTGGATGTTGAGATGCCTTGAGCTGGAATCATCCAGCCATGGTCCTCATCATGCAGGTGGAGGTCATCTCATAGCTTCATGAATCCCTGCTGCTTCTGCAGAAGGATAAGGAATTAACAGTCTGTGGAGACCCTCGTTACTTTTCCTTATCACTGCAGTAGTGTGTGGCTGCTCAGTTTCCATCTCAGTTTTGTGGCTCAGCTCCAGATAAAACTGGGATAATCTAGGAATATTTGAGAGGAGTTACAATTAATATATGAAGCTAATGGAGTGCCTGCATTTTGCCTGGATTAAGGCATTTGCGTGTGACCTTGGAGACAGTGCAAATAGTTTCTACAGGCACATCTTGCAGATAGATCAGCTCTTGTCAAGCAGCATGTTGGAAGTTCAGGAATGCCTCTTGCTATGTGTCTTCTTGTTATACAGTGTTCAGTGAGGGTGTCCAGATGGCTGGCTCCATCAAAACCACTGCAAGATCTTTTTCCAAATAAACACCCCAGAGATGCTGCTGAAACCATAAAGAAATCTGCAGACTGGTGTGGTTTTTACATGACTGTGGGCTGCAGAAAAGCAACAAACAGGACTATCCAGAGCTGATACCAATTTGGAAGAAACCTCCCCATCAGAGCTGCCGGTTAAAACTTAGCAAATAAAATTTGTAATGCATAAGATCCATTCTGCCTACAGGAGTTTCCTCAACAGCTGTTGTGCATCCACACTGACACATATTCCCATCAGTTACCGACCCAACTTGGATTTTGGACTGCAAAATCAGGCACAATCACAGCACCAGGTGGAATGGCCTCAGGCCAGTTTCTGCAGCCCAGTGAGCCTCACACAGGCTCTGAAGTAATTTCTGGGAGCCTTTGAATGACTTACACAGAGGATATATTAAATATGCCTTAGGGGAAGAAAGGCAAAAGACTGAATTATTCTAAGACCTGCAGAAGTAATATTCAAATGTCTAAGGAGTGCTCTGGTGTCCTGAATTGAACCAGAGAAGGGGATCTGTTTTATCATGGCCAAAGGGTCTCAGATGTCAGCTAAACTTTCCCTCTTGCTCCTACACAGGAAAACCATATTCTTGGCTTAGATAGGGGGGGGAAACTGAATACTGCTACCTGACTAGTGGCAATATTTGCACAGGGCAGCAAGAACGCTTGCTAAAGGGATTTAAACCTCCCACTAAATTCTGTGACCATCCATCCCCTAAAGAAATACGATGGAAGTGGGATTAAGGTACTTCAGGAAATCGAATGGTAGTTCTGAACATATAATGAAAACCTCTGTCTCTGATATCATCTATTAAAGAGGTAAGCACTTTTTTCTCCCCAAGAATGGGCTTTTGCTAACTTCTCATCCTAACCAGTGAAAGGAACAGCTGTTTCTAGTGGTGACAGAGGAATCAGTCAAATGGTTGGTTAGTTGCCTTCTGGAGAAGCCCCTGTAAAGCATCAATGGTCACTTAAGAAACATTTAATTTTCATAGTCATCAATGAGAATTTGGATAGAACTTGTGAAAAGATACAGCTTTAAAAACTCACATAATTATCTGCTATGTTAAAAGGATAGGGGAAATAGACATTGGGATGACAACCAACCAGGATTTCTGACAAAAGGCAGTTACTGCTAAGACAGAGCTAATAAATGTCAAAACTGAATTTTAATATCCTGAGACTGTCACCCTTTTTCCTGACTATAAACCATTCTACATATAATTCCTTGATTTCATCTTTCAGGTTTAGAGGTAGTTTCTACCACAAAGGTGATTACTATCACAAAGGTTACTATCCCAGAGTTACACAGCAATGGCATGTTTTCACTGTGGGGAATTTTCATCTGAAATTATTTATTTGATGAGTTACAAATCACAAAAATTGATCAGATTAGGGAATGTGGAGAAGTGCTAATGCAGATAGCTCTGCCAGGTGGTTCAGTCTGGGATGAATTTGAGGGTCATCGTCAAGAAAAATCCCTCGAGTCCCAGCCTTGGGGCAGCAAGATCCATCTTCTGTAGGATGTGGTAAACAGGTTCATCCTGCAGAACAGATGTCAGTACAGATGTAGTACAGGCTGAGAAAATAAACCAACTCCCAGTGTGAGGAGTGCAGGCAATGCCTGGATACGTACCCATCTGGCAGCTCATGGAGATGGAGGCAGATATGTGGTGGTTCTTGTGTAGTTTCAGCCCACTTGAATGGTGAGTAAAGAAGTGGCTTCCCTCCAGCTAGGCTTGGCAAGTGGCTCCATGAACACTTCAAGTCACGGTGAGTGTCAAGGAATATGCATGTGGAAACCCAGGACATGCTACCTTTGGCAATGATAGGTGGAGAAATGTGTGGGTGACAATCCTGTTTTTTCATCAGGACTGCAGAAAAACATGTTGCGCCATATTGCAGTAATGACTCCATCAGCATTCCTGGATTTTTGCAGCCATGGCATTGCTGAAATGAGAGGGATTTTCTGTCAATGTATTCTTAAATGTTTTTTCCCCAGTCTGAGCTAAGTGTCTGCAGATTTTGTGTTGATTTCAGACAGTTCAGTCTCACTGTCTCCTGTTACCTTTGTCTAACAGAACAGCTACCTTAAACAGAGTCCTTTCTGGCTCCTGGCTGGATAATTTAAAATTCTCAATAGGGAAGACTGGAAGATAGCATTTGCTAAATAATTAATCACATATGATCTTGTTTGCAGGCTGAATTTTTTTCTTGTGGGGATAAACGTATGTTTGCATGAAGAACAATCCTTTTGCACTAATCTGTCCAGACAAAACTTTGTTCTAGCCAATATCAAACATCATGGGAAATCAACATGGCTGCAATGAATAACTGTTAGGAATATAAATGAGAGTGCTAAAGTTTTATTTGGGTTATCTGAAATCCAAGCTGAATGCAGCAGCAATCCTCAAAGAATGATTTTTTAAAAAAAATATAAATAATTCACTGTGTGCACAAAGCCTGCATTTTATTTCTATTTAGCTTTGGATTGCTCAGGTTTATTTTTCTGGTGTTTGGAAGGTATGGAAGCATAATATTGGCCCTATCTTTGCAAGCAGAGATGTAATTCTGAGAGTGGTGGGAGAGCTTGACTCATGCCGTGGTTTCTTCCAGAGAGCTTGAACCATGACAGCTTTTGGTCTCCTGTTCTCTCCACTCACCCCTGAAAAAGGCAGAAAGCAGGAAGAGTATTTTTTGAACAGGGAGGGGAGGCCAAGGACTTTTTTGTACCCTGTGATCCTGCTGAGGGGAGGCAGCCATGGCTCTGAACAGCTCTGGGCAAGAGCTCAGGTTACACTCCTCCACTCCTCCAAAATGTGTGGCACACTTTGCAGCGCAGCAAAAAGGCAAACTTCAAAAAGGGAAGCAATATGCTGCCCTTCCTCAATGATCTTATCAGTTCATACAAGGGATTTCAAATACCTTCGGGAGTTTTTACTGGTACTCCAACTTGCCATTCTCTTCACATACCCCTTCAGTCCCCAAATAGCATCTTAGGGATCTAAAAATCAGAGCCCCCTGGATCTCCTGCTAGCATAATAAGATTTGTTTCCTGTTTATTTGAGTGTGTCTGTGCGTGTTTAGAGCATGGAGGCCTGGAGCAGGGGGCGAAGGGAGCCGATATCAGGCTAAAGTATCTGTTTTCTTGCTAAACTGCTGGGAACACATAATTATAATCGGCACGTTAAAATTTCAAAACATCTTTCAGAATTGCTTCTACTCCACAGCAATAATTATTGCTGTACGGTCATGAGGAAACATCACATTCAAGAATGCTTAGTGTAGTTCACTTGATGAGGACTTGTATTCAAAGACTAAAAGAACAATAAATGGAGTTATTCCTCTGAAGGCATTGAAATTCATTTGAGCTGATGGCCTCAAATGTGTGTTTGTCAAATACAGGTAATGTTCAGTTGTACTGTAAATCACAGACTACCAGAGCTTGTGCATACTGATGTTTCATAAAAAGGATGTGCTAATGCTGCTTCTGCTTGATTTTGTCAGCTCTAGTTAGCCTTATATTGGTTGTCTATCTAATAGTGGACTGAACCTGTATAATTTAATGTTTTTTTCCTTATTAAGTGTACATTTGGTTTGGCTTGTGGCAGAGGTGTGAGAACAGGTCATGCAGGAAGCTGCCTCAGAACCTGAAGGCTTAAGCTAATTTCAGGTTTTTTTAATCTTTTATCAAAAATTAAGCATTCTATCCTTTCAGTCTGTTCTTATAGTCCTGAAAAGGTGGTGAGCTGAGCTAACATAACAAGTCAGGGCCTTAACCATCCCCTGAAATAATTGTGGTTTTGCTAACATATAAAACGTTTAATTAAAAGGTTGAAGATTTATACCACCCTCAAATCGGGAGACTGCTTCTGGTTTTTAATCACATTTTGAAGTAGAAATGGAAAAGTCCATGGGAGTTTATTTTCACTGTAATAAATTCTTCTCCGGCGTTCTAGGGGCTCAGAAATTGAGTGGGCTTCTCTAGGGTCTTGACACAGAGATTGTGTGATCTTATAAGATCAATGGGTTAAATAACTGGGCTTGAGCTTTGCTCCCCACCAGTAACCTCCAGCATTGGCTGAAGCCTCCTGCAGCCTCCAAAGGGACTATTGGCCATGAAGAGGCAGTGTCTGACTACCTGAATCACTGGTGTAGCATTTGTTCCACTCCTTTTTGGCCTGTATTTAAATACAATGTCTGCCAAAATGTCTTCTCCCAGTGTAAGCCAGTTGGTACCGGGGCTGGAACAAGCTGCCCCTTCCCAAATGAGCCCTGGCAGGTGTTTGGGTGAGCCCCAGGCAGAGCTGAAACACACAGAGGGGAGATCTGGTAGGCACTGCAAGGTGCTCAGACAGCTATCATTTTCCAGGACACAAGCTGAATAACTGTATCCATCCTTTTGGGAACAGCCTGGGAAGCTGGTGAAAGGAACTGGTAGTGCTAGAGAGGAATTAAATAACCTAGAAGTGTAGCTTTGGCTACCAAGGGAAATACTCAATTTTGATTTTTGGAAAAAAAAAAAAAAAAAAAAAGTTACTCAGTATAATTTTGTCTGAAGTTTTCTGACATTGTTTCTGCTCTTGGAAGAGGCTATATGGGAAAATTAGGTTCTGTGCAAGGATATGAGTTTGTCTGAAGGCCATTTATGAGTTTGTATGCCACTAAGAAAGCACTGGGTTCCCTCTTTATGGCCTTCTGCCTTTTACTACCAAAAAGGAAAAACATGAGATATGTTTAGCATTTGGGGTTTTCATATGTCAAAACAATGAAAAAAAAAGGGGATGCAGAGAGGGACCAGACCACATTACCCTCTTCAAGTGCTGCAGTATTTCACCTCCACAGACACTGCTCCTTAACTCAGTTTCTTGGGTTCATCAGGGCATCTGTGTGACAAAAGTTTGCAGGAGGTGTCCCTAAAGGAGTCTGGTTTTGACAGTAACCCGCAATAAGTTGAGGTATGTCAGTGAGATTGTTTCCAAACTGTCAGAGATAAACAATTAGGGATAAAAATCTTGCTTTTATTTTTTTCTTTTTTAAAAATATATAATTGGTTTCTAATTTCAACATTTTAGAGCATTTTAAACATCCACCCTAATGTTAATTGACTCACAGTTGGGTAGCATGATGAGCAGATGCCACTTACCTGTTCCTTGGCACCCTGAGCAGATACCACCTGCCTTCTACAAGGCATCATAAACAGATTCAACCTGTTCATTGGCAATGTGAGAGAAAAACACCTTCTGAATTCCCTGGAAAAATGGGGAGTTGCTACCTACCCTCAGCTTATTATCTTGAGCAAAGAGCTGGCACATACTTTCTGCCTTGTGTCAGCAGGAGAGATCAGAGATTGTAATTTATCTCAGATTCACTCTCAGCTTTAGGTGCACATGATGTCTCATTTTTAAACAACAATTAGTTGTAGGAGAAATCATCCCAGCAATAACAGTAGTGCTGTATTTGTGCCTGAAAGCCCAGTCTCAGATCTGTTCATGAGGCTGCTGGATTTTTCCATAAGTAAAAGTCTGGGAAAGGTGCCAGCTGGGGTTAAGTAGTTTGTCATCATTTAACTTGCCTTGTGAATTGAATTTATGGTGGTGTTGTACAAAGCTTGAAGGATCCTCTGAGTGTTTTGGTCAGGGGTTCTTGATGGTTTTGAGATTTGCTTTCTCCCTCAACTAACTGATCAACTGGTGGCCAAAAAAGGAGTTCAGGCTGCAGTGAATACAAATGTTGGCTGGAATGAGCTACTGGTAGCTCTTATGCAGCAAATGAAACCTGGGGAATTTGCTCATGCTGGAATTAAAAGCTTGAACAGATATAACCCTAAAAGTCTGGAGAACAAACCAGAGTGTCCTGGAGGTGTTCTAGCTGTCCTGTGAAATGATGTGAGAAGGACAGAATTCATCAGGGATTTTTCCAAGTGAGAGATCCTCCGTTTCGTTCTCATCCATGTAAAGTATGCAAAATGGGAAACCACTGCCTGTTATTTACGTCTTGCAGGTACCAGCCCTTGGTGCTGTGGCAGAGAGGGTTTTCTTAACCAATCCCTTAGGCTATGTATTTCATTTTGTCTTTCTCCACAGCTCTCCCTTTGCTGTCAAGCAGTAAATACACTTGCTATGTGTCCTCACTTCAGTGAATGACAGATCTTACCCTTAAGTATTATCTCTCATTAAGATGTCACTCCTGCCTCTCCTGCCCAAGGCAGCAGCCTCCAATACTTTTGCCCTATTGGAGTTGCAAATGCTTCCCTGCCTTCTCCCATGCTGCCTTTCATTCTTGAATACGCTTCCTGTAAAAATTCATAGCCTCCCTCATTATTTTCCTTTAATTTCCTTTTAAAAGCTCTCCTAGGTCACGTTACCCACAAGAAACTCCGTGATAACAGACCCCTGGGTGTAGAGACTGTGGCTCCTTGCAACAACCTCAGTGTTTTCTCCTAGCAGGTGATGTAGTTCTGTACTGCCTTCATTTCTTCTTCTGTGTGAATAGTGGAATTTTGACATGGCCGGGGTTGGATAGAGCTCCCACAGACTTGGAGCAGATGCTGCAAAAGTATTTGCCTCCTGGAGAGGCCAGAAGAAGCTCTCTCCTGGGCAGCACCAGAGCCTAAACCAGAGTGGCAGCCCAGAGGGATGGCACGCATATGCCTTGTTTGAGCCAGGACAAAACCATCTCAATTTGTTTTTTCCTGTAGTCAAGTTAAAGCACAGTTCCAGCTTTCACTTCTACACAGCTGTTACAATTAGGAGCTGGGCACTCTAAACTACTGATGAGGCTTTCATTTTAAACATTCATGATGCTGAGAGAGCAATGTTAAACTGTGCAACGAGTGTCCAGCAAGCCGTGTGGGCAACAAGATGCAGCTAATACAGAATTTCTGATGATGCAGGCATCTATTTGAGCAAGCTCTTGGGCACATCAAACTGTCACATAAGATTTCCGTGACGAGTTGCATGAAATTCAAATTATGAGCAACTATTGCTTTCCAGTCTGCTGACAATTTATTGGGAATCGCTCTGAGTCTCTGCTGCAGGCCACCCCTTTAGCTTAACATGACCTGACAGACAGTACCCAGTGCTGTGCTTCATGACACAAAACATCACACAGTGCCTCTGAAGAGAGAAGGGGGCAGTCCTGGGGGTAGAAATGCTTTTTAAAGGTTTTATAGGGGAAGAGAAGTCTTTATTCACAAACGCTCAGGATGGAGGCACTTGGCTTTAATTCCCCTCTATACCCTCAGGACACTGGTGATGTGCTTCTAATGCAAAAATTACCACCAGTACCTCCTGCACCATGGGTGATCTTGGGACAGTGGGATATTCAATGACCAAATCAATTGCTTGCCTTGTGGCAGCACAGTGACTCCCTCCGCCCGGGTGACAACTGCTGGGGCATTACACACTGGGCATGCCCCAAGGGCAGCAATTCCCAGCCTGGGCTCATATGGGTCTCAAATTGAAACATGCCTCCAGCCCCTTCTTCTGCAGTACAAATGTAAATTGCATTTAAACTCTTCTCCTTAATTTAATTAGGAAATAATATAAATCTCAACTTTCTGTCCAGGTCAGAACTGCATGTGCTGCATCAGGAAAAGACCGTGCCCAGAAGGGTAGTTTGGCACAACCATCTCCTTTGTGTATGAAATATCTAACTGCATTTCAGTCTTCATTATGATTTATCTTGCTCTTCCCTTCTTTGCTTCCTTCCCCCCATATAATAGGTTCTAAAAAGCCTGCAAACTCACACAGCTTAATATATGAATAAAACTTTTTGCTACACTCTTTTACAAGCAAGTTTCAGATTAGATCATATAAGAAACTTAGCTGACTCTGTCCAATATCTCATCGAGCTTGGGTCCTCCCAGAAGGTCTGTACCTATAAATACCACATTTCTGCAAGCTCAGTAGCAAAGCATAGACATGCAAATGTGAGCTGGCCTCCCTGAACCTGGCAGTGGCAAGCACACCAGCTGCATTTGCAGGCAGTTGCATTGCATATCGAGTAGGCACTTTGGAGCAGCTCCACTTGAAATGATCTGGGAAAAACACAACCCTCTCTGCCTGACCGCTGTGCCAGTAAAGATGTTGGTGGGTCCCTGGAAAGAACGGGTGTGCCTTTTCCAATTTCACCACAGCTGTGGAAATAGAAAGGCACAGTACTTTTTTAGCCAAGGAAGTGCCAGCAGTTGGGTGGGGAGGGATCAGGGGCCCGGGTGTGATTAGAGCGAGGAAAGCGCAGTGTCAGTGGCCTCGCATGCAAAAGGCTGAGGAGCTGGAGGAGGGACAGAGTGCTCTGCATTCAGCAGCTGTGCTGCTCTGTCTGTGCAGAAAGTGGTAGCCTACAGGTCTGGGGATGTTGGCTCATGATCGGTTCAGTTCAAAAGCAGAGTCATGGTAAAGTGATAAGGGAATCCAGAGGCATGATTCTGACTGAGTGTAATTTAGGTCTTATGTAGATTTCCATTCATTTGCCAATTTCTGATTTTAAAGACATGTCTTTTCCTAAATTTAAAAGTTCCATCAACCAACCTCAGCTCTTTACTTTGCAGATCAATCCCTCCTTCTCTCTGGTGGGAATGAAATCATTGTTTGTAAGAGCTGGGATTATACAGGGTTTGCATAAGCACTTTCAGCCACGTCCAGGCAAAGTTTCAGAGGGACGGCTGAGTCTTGCAGCTCTTTTCAGGTTAGAGGGATGGTTCAGTCTGGCCACAGAGAAATGTGAACAGGGAGAGCACTGGGAAATTCTTGGTGTCTTTGTTCAAGTTGTCTTCTCCTGGCCCTGGGAATCAGAGATGTGCCACTGGATACAGTGCAGTGTATGGAGCTGTATCTTGTTTTTGGAATAGCCCATGGAGAGTGAACCTGCAGGGCAGGAATGCAAACATGTGAGGCATCAGCTGGTGGACCAGGGCATGTAAAAAGAAAGCAGCAGTAGAAAAATTAGGAAATATAATATACTGGGGATTATTTTAAAATAAGCCCATGGTGTATTAGAAAGAAAACATTAAATTTGTCAAATTTGGGTTCTAACCTACTAAAGTCAGTCCTGTCCTCACTTTAAATGTTGCCCAAAGCAAACTTCAGTGAATGCTGAACTTTCTGCAAAAGAGAAAACCACACACTGATAGTTCAGAGCCATGGTCATGCTCACGTTACCAACTTTTTGATATGGTACTGTGTTACTATCTAATAAATATATTACTATGTTCTGTATAGATGTAGAAACTGGACTTCATTGCAAAGGGAATGTTTTTTTCCCCCCAGCAGTTTGCTATAGTCGGTGAATTCTGACCAAATATTTAGTCTACAGACTAAAACTGATTTTCTTCCAGAAATGAGGCAAAAACTGGGTACTGAAAAATAAGCTTATAGGCATGGCTGTGATAATCTGATTTTAGAACTAGCACTCATCATTTTCTTTACACTGAGAATGATAGACAGGTAAGAAAATAGCTTGGCTGTAGCTCTCTATTCCAGCTGGCAGAAAGAATTCACTTACCTTCCAGCAGAATTTCCAATAAATCTATATTTAGTATCGTTCATAGTCTATCACTTGATGAAATTACTTTCCTTCGTGAATGTGCAATAAAATCTGACAGTGAAATATGTAAGAACATTAAATTCTCAATGGCCATGTTATGAGCAAAGGTGATCTAACAAAAAATAATATACTTTAAGGAGCAGACAGCAGGGCCCTGTCTCTGATCTCATTGACAAGGCTTAAAAGTGGTAGACCTCTCTTTACATTCTTAAAATCATTCATTTATATGGATGTATGGGAGAGAAGCTCTTTTTTCCACAGATGTACTTCTCCTCGCCCACACAACATTTCAAATGTTTGATTTTACTAGTGTAAAGTGTATTATTTTTTGTTCACCTTTGTTCATGAGGTCTAGTTCAGTGTAAAGACAGAGAGAGAAATTCATAAATGAAAGGAGAGAACCAATTGATTGAGTGATATAGGCTGAAAAAACTATTCCCATCCTGCCCAGAAAAAACATTCCCTGTGGACAGACTATGATTTCCCCTATGCCATTTCCTATTTATGTTTGGAAAGCTAAAATTCTGCTGTTTCTTATGGGGAGGAGAATTTTAATGTAGGTAGTCATGTTTCTCTGAGTTCCTGATGGTTATTGTCTACTCCTCTGACGTGGTTAAAGATCTGCTTCTATTTTTAGAAGTAAGAAAAAGATGAGCATTTACTTGAGGATTATGGTTTCAAGTGATTGATGCGCTCACATGTATTTTCTTATAACGGGGTATTTTACAAATTCTTATTATCTCCACTCTCCCTGAGAAAACTGTCTGTCCTTGCACAGCCTTCTGCCTTTCTCTTTCCCTTTTAATTGTGTGTGTTTATTGGATTTCATTTCTGGAGAACCCCTCACAGAAAGGTTTTTTCTATCCTAGTTAAAAGGTGCTACCCTTTTATCACCCAGCTAAGGCTGAAATCCAATTTGAGCCCTCCCGTGTGATGCTCTTTATTTATGGTATCATTACAGTTTGTTTCAGAAGAGCAAACCCTGTGCAAAACTTTCAGGAAACTTATCTAGCAAGCACTGTCACTTAGCTGTGGCAGGGCCCCAATCTGATGCCTTAAATACTAGCCTCACATAAAGATAATGTCCTTAATCAGAAAAGGAAGACAAGTTGCAAGAGCTTTTTCACAGTATCTGTCAGCAGGGAGCTGCAGTGGAATCAGGACAAAATCTAAGTCTTTGTTTCCAGAGAGGTTTTGCTCTTGGGCTCTGAAGGCTTATTAAACAGCAGGACCAGATAACTGCAAGGAGAGGAAGGGCGAGCCTGCACTGCCCCAGCTTGTTCTTGGTAACTGCTGCACCCCTGCTCCCACCCTACTGAAAATTCCGGCAGGGTGTCCTCAGCTCTAGAGAGACAAGAGGCAAAAGCAGGGGCAGGGGGGAAGGCTGCAGAACTGCTGGTGTGGGACAGATCTGCTCTCCAGCACTGCTTGGGCATCAGTGTTGGAAGTTTGCTGTGGCAGAGGTAGAGGCTGATGAGCCAACAGAGCTCTACTGCAGCGTCTGAGGTTCATCAGCTGCTGTGGGAATTATGGGCCAATTTATTTTTCCTCTTCTTGTAGACCAGCACTGGATTTTCTGAGGAAAGTTGTCAGTGGAGGGAGTTTCGAAATAGCTGATTAACCTGGTTTGCTGATTGCCTTTCAATTGCAGCTGATATTTCTAACATGATATTCCAGGTTTAGTTTCAACATTTCCTCTTCTGTAAAGGATCAGATAAGGACAGACAGAATTACTCATTGCATTAATTCAGGATTTACATATATGACTGTAAATTCCTGACTGGTACATATCAGCCACTGTTGCATTGTGGTAATTTCTACAAGCTCAGAGTGATATACTCTGATATATGAAAAAAATCTTAAAAATAACCAGCCTAATATCCAACCCAAAGTTCTGAAGTAAACATAAAAGCATAGTAACTTTCCTAAGATAGATGAAGTTCTACTGGAGTTAAACATTTCCTCACCATCTCTCTGTTTTCCCTAAAAGGAGTGTACAAGGAAGCACAACCCTTACAGTTTAAAAGACGGAACTTTCTGTGACAAGATAAGGATAATTTCGCAAATTATAGTTTTAAATATGAAGAATTCATTCATCTTAAAGCCTAGCTTTAACCTTCTAGAAAAACATAAATATTAATTGACTTTGCATAAAGGACAAATCAAAATATGTTATCCTTAAAAACCACCTAGGTTTAGATATGTATTCAGCAACACACATCTAAAATAACAATTCTTACATAAAATACCCATAATGATTCAAATAAAATTCCAAACCTTGCTGCTTTAGTCTTCACAGGAGTTTTTAGTGATATGGAGAAACAGAAGTGCTGATGATCCACACCTTATTAAGGATACTCAATTTTTAAGAAGATAAGCATTTGAAATTTACAATTTTATATCAACTGGAACTCTGCTGTATACCTACATTAAGTAAAAGAATCTCTGCAGAAGACAATATCAACTCCAAATGAGAAAGGTAAGCACTTCCCACTTAATCACAGAAACAGGGGAAAATGCACCTCTCACAGCAGGACTAGTAAAAGATGTAATCAGCCTAGCAGGACAGGAGTGACATGTACAGGTTTTCTGGTCAAAGTGATGAGACATTGTGTGGCCAGACTTCTCTTTGGGAGTTTGCATGAATCTGAGCCTGCAAAGCAGTTATGTGGCTCTAGGTCCTTGTCTGTGTGAGAGGTAGAAATTGAACTGGAGGTGTGAAGACATGGGAAAATTCATAGCATGCCTGGATGCTCTCACTCAGGAGTTTTAAGTGGCTGTAGATCTCTGTGGTTTATGCCTCAGAGAATTAAATTATAGTGAATTAAAGACTCTGCTGCACAAACTCCTGTGATTCATGTGGAGAAGATTTAACCGATTATCAGGCTGTTCCCTCCTCTAGCTGGAGACTTCTTCCAGCAGGGTCATAACTTGGCCTGCCTTCATCCTCTCTGCAGTGAGTGCTGCAGTTATCACTCTGTCTTATTAATTGCTTACACAATCAATTGCAGCTTGGATTAACTCTCGAGGCAATGAACTGTGGCACCAGGAATTAGAACTTCCCCGTCACCGGCACTTTTGCTTTAGTGCTAGGAATAAACAGAGAGGACAGGCAGGTGGAAAAGGCAGTGTCCTCTGTCATGCCAGCTAAATCTTGCAGAGCCAGTGTGTTAGGACCCTGAAGCCACCTTAGCAACTTCCTGCAGACTGAATGTGCTTTGAATTATGTGCATAGTCTCCTGCCTGCAGTAGGTTTGCTTTGACCTTCCTGAGTGTGTGTGTAAACAGGACCCTAAAAAGAGGGGGCTCTTTCCTACCCAGGCAAACAAGAGAGGGAGGACAGCTGAGTGTTCCTGCCACCCAGGAACTGTCACGTGGGAATGAAAAGGCAATTTTGCTATTTGCCTTTTTATGCTGTCTGGTTTTCTTATGGAAGCCCGAGCCTGTTACCATAGGCAGGGATGCAGAGTGACAAAAGATCTGTATTACCCACTTCAAGGAAAAATATGCCAGTGTGTGGTAGGTGTAGAAGGAGCTGAGCCCCATGGAGGTGTATGTTTGGAAGTGTCAGGGCACTGTGCATCGAAGGAAAGGAAATAAAAGGGAGTGAAGGCATGAATAGACTCATACTTGGCCTGGAGAGCATCCCCTGCCTGCAGTGGCAGGAAAAAGGGCATGCTGTGGCTGTGGTCTCTTTCTGTGCCTGCTGAGGTTTCCCAGGGAGGGATCTTCTCTGTCTGTGGCAGGAGGACTGAGTGGCAGAAGGCAGGACAGCTCTCTGCCTCTTCTGCAGGTCAGGAACAGAAATTCTACACACTGGAAAGCCCAAAGCAACCACCAAGGCCACGAGACTGGCCTGAGTTAATTCTTACTTGAATTATAAGTGAATCCAAAACAACCCCTCCCCCTTTAATGCAACATTTTGCTGTGGTGGAGAATCAAATTTACCTTTAGGAAATTGATCCGGTGATTAAATACAAATATTGTTTAAAAATTGCACTGGATTTTAAGCACCATTTTTTCTAGGCTCAGGTTCTAGCCATTTGGTATTTGATGCATTTGACTGCTAGATAGCAATTTTTAGAACCTGTCCAAGTAGCCCCTGAGGCCTGATGGGATAAATAGCTGGAGCCCCTGGAGTTGGTTCTTTGTAAGCATACTTTCAAATCACCCAGTAACTGTCAAGAAATTTCTTGGAATCGTTTCCAACTTTTCAGAGTTTTTGTGAGTGACAGATGCTGTGTTTCCATCACAGATGGGTAAGTCTCATATGCAGACAAAATCTAATCTCCCTGCTTCTATCAATACTCTTTAATTATGCATCTAATGACTGCATTTGTCCAGGGTCACCGTGTTGTACTAAGAATTCACACTGAACTGATTATCTGCAAATCTGTCCTGCTGAAGATAATGTTTGTTGTAGAGAGCCAGGGGAATGTTTATCCCACTGCTGCCTTAAAACACAAGCACTTTTTCTAGGTGGCTTTGCTAAAACGTGCAAGATGCCTCAGTCAGTGAGCCAGGCTCCCTAGCCCAGCCAATATTCTGCACTGACTTGTCCATGTTTTACCATGTGAACACGAGCAGGATTTGCAAGGGTGCCGTGTGCCACACTTGGTCTGTGGACAGGAGAGAGAATTTGAATAGGTTCATAAGCACCGAGGGAGCAGAGGGAGACACAACACAGCAACTGGCACTGCTCTCACTCGAGTTCCCATAATGGCTTTGTTATCAGGACTAGATGGACTTGTCAAATTTCCTCTCCCTTGCAGAAAAAGAGAGAGAAAAGCTGACAACAGTACATCCCTGAGGGCTGCACACCCGGAGCTAATCTCTGCAGCTCATCCCAAGGCTGTGAAGAGCTGCCTGAGGAACACCAGTTTGTGAAGGCAGCATAGCCAGCATGCAATTTATTTATAACAGCAGTGGGACCAGGAGGAACAGTGCTTGGGGGAGGGTAGAGCTCTCCATGTGGGTTTCATATAATACAGAAGGAATATTTAGTCTTTCAGGCCCCTCTTGATGCTGCGAGTTTGCATGGTGATAAGGTGGCTTGCCCATAACCTGCAGGTATTAGAGGAGAGGCAGGTCGTATCCTGGTGGTCATAATGCCTAACATCCTAGAGAAATGATGTGATTAATGGGGCTGGAGGCACTTCTTATGTGCCACAGCAGTGAATTGCACAAATAGTCGTCAGCAAAACCAGCACTGTTAATAATTTCAGTGTAATAGGTACATGTCACTGTGCTATATGGGCATCCAGAAGATTTCTGCAGTCAATGCACTTGGGGTGAGGAGGAGGGGACAGCTGGGCTTAAACATCATGAAATGTATATTAGAGACATGAGGATACAAGAGGAAGTATATTTAAGAAGGGATTTGAGCATGATTACACCATTACTTTTAAGTGCCTTCTAAGTGAGAGTTTCATCCCTGTGTGTGTTGGCACTGCAAAGCTGTGGGTGGCAGCACACCAGAGGGGTGGCAGAGGAGTGGCTGGAAGATGTGTGCCTTGGGTCTGAGGCAGCTGTCCATCTTCTGGGGAGCTGTCTGCCCAAATTGACCCCAAAGATTTTAAAGCAGTGTACAAATGAGAGAGAATTAAGAAACACTAACAGAGCACATTCATTCTGGTCGTGTTACTTAAGGTGACAGCAGTGTGAAGAACCAGAGCACCAAGGCATTTAAAAACCCAGTAGATCTGTAGCAGCCTTCCTACCAACCCAAGAAGCTTGGGCAATAAATAAGAGGAATTACACATGAAAAGAAATTGGATGCCCTCAGGAGTACTGAGAGCTGGTTGGAAGTCTGAAATACCTGGAGTGCCCAAATAGTGGGCATAACCTCTGTAGAAACATTAAATTGTGCAGAGATGTGTGTGTTTTGGGTGCTTATGATAGGCTGGAAGCAGCTCTCTCTATCAGAAAGGCCATTGGTACCCCAGAGTGATGCATTTCTAAAAGCTTAAGATTTCTTACATGCTGATGGTCACAGGATAGATACAGAAGGGCTGGAAGTCGCCAAGGGGCCACCATCCCCTTATAACCTAAGTGAGTTAAGCAGAGAGAATAAGCAAAGGAGGAAAAATTTTGAAGCACCTGAACATTCTTCCAGTCACACCATAACCTTAGAGTTTCTAAATATGACAGGTAGTTTTCTAAGCACAAAAAACCCCAAAGGTATTTTAAATATCATTAAGAAAAGCCCCAGTTGCATTTGCTGATCCTGACTGGAAGGCAGACATATCCAGCAATTTCCTCTCTTGCTTCCTCTCTGCTTTAAAAAGGGATAATTCTCAAAAGGCAAAATCATAATGAGAAAAATTGAAACACCAGAGTACACACAGTAATAGAAAACTCTTCACGAAATGTTTATTAAATTTCAATCCTCTGCAATTCAGCAGTGGGGGGAAAAACAGGCCACAACCTCCTGCTGATTAGAAGGAAGGGCAGTGATTGCAAGTGAAACCAAATAGGTGTATACACATTCATACACATTCCCAGATAAGAAACTGGAATGTAGGGCTCTTAAATTTAAGATAAAATTCAGAATATTGATAAAAGAGGCTAAAGACAGTTCTGAACAGCCTGAGGAACAGATGAAACTTTAGTATTGGTACATGGAGAGTCATAGAGAAGGATGTGATAAAATTATCTAATACTAAATCTAATACTGATACTATCTAATTACTATTACTATCTAATACTGATACTAAAAACCTGAAATCTTTATCATGAGGGTGCTGTTGGAATCATGGTCACTTAAAGATTTAGGTAAAGCAGATTTTCCAGGCAGTGATAAGATCTTTTATTATACCTGCTATCAGCATGATCAAAACTATTTGATAGTCCAACAAAGATATTGCTTCTCCCCAAAAGCTTTGCCTCAGGACTGTTCAATAACTGTTTGTTCTTTGCCCAGAAAGATGGAGAATGATGTTTTCATGTTAAGAACATGTGTGGTAACATTTTCTCTTCTGTTCTTAATTAGGGAGGATGTTAAACAGCAACTACTGAAATTAAACATTTTAACATCTCAGGATTACAGTGCTTATATCCAGAAGCACTAGAAGTGTTGCCTGAGGAGTTTTATGAACTGTTTGTACTGATTTCTACCAAGTCTTGGAGCAAGAGGGCTGAGAGATGCCAGAGCTAATATTATGTCACAATTTAAAAGGGTAAATTGAATGACCCAGCAAATTACAGATGAATTAATCTAGCAACTCTCTGGAGGAGACATCATGTAAAAATAGAAGAGGATCCATAAGTAATGAAAGAAAAATAATAGCAGAAGTATTGCTTTAGGTTTATGAAATATCAATTTGCTCATCTTAATGATGTTAACACAGTACATTTTGATTTCTGAAAAACAACTGGAACTTGCCAAAGTGATGGAAAAAGTAGTCTGGAGATATCATGGTGGGTGTATCGTGGATACTTTGTTTAAAAAGAGAGATTAAAGTTGTTTTTATTACTAGGGTGTGTCTCATTTATCCAAGGCAAAGAGGCAAGCTGTTCACTGTATAAATCCTACCCTAGCTAGAGGAGAAGCTGCTGGTAAAAGCCAGCTCTGTAATGCAGCAGAAAAAAAGAGAAAGGACAGAGATGGGAAAAATATTACTCAGGATGGACATAAATATATTAAAGCATGCTTTTCTTTCTTTTATCTTCAAACAGTGATACATTCACCCATCTTATGCTGGGGTCACTTAGATTTCTACCCATGCTTAGGTACCTTCTCAGGGGACTCAGCCCAATCTGTCAGCTTGCTGCAGGTGGTGCTGTGTGAGGTTGTCTGTGCCAAGCAGGTACCACTGTCAGTGTTGCCTTCCTGGCCTTAACATTTTAGAAATGAGGAATGTCTTGCTGGTTTAAATGAGCAGGGGCATCAGTCTGAAGAGGTGAGAAGGCTCAGCTGGCAAAAAGCTGGGAATTGGCTGTCAGGCCTGGGTTTAAGGGCAGTTAAATATTGTGAAGGGTTGGAGTGTTTGTACAAAGCATTCATTGGTAGTACTGTTTATGCTGACAGAATCACCATATTTTTTCTTCTCCAGAATTTTAATCATCCTGTGCAGACGTAACTTTGCCATTATGGGAATCTGGCTCTTTGTTATGAACACAAGTGCTCAGCTTGGAGGTCTCGAGCCACTTTTACGATCTTCATCTCTGCAATAAAAGTCTCTGGATGGCAAAAAATGCAGAATACCCATCTAACTTTTATGAAATCAAAAACCCTTAGGCAAAACTCATAAAAAAACCAAACCAACAACCAAAACCACAAAAAAGCAGTTGGAGAAGAATGATTTTGTTTTGAAGTACTTTGCATTTTGCTATGTGTTAAAGTATATTTTGCTCTAATCTATTCCTATATTTGTGAACAGGATCTAAAAAGAGATAATCTCATGCAAAGAGCACAGTGACCTGATACATTTACCATTACCATATACTTGTAGAAGCCAAATGAAACAAGAGTGTTTTCAGTTCCATGTAAATAACTACGTATTTTAATAACAGCTAATGTTGGTTCATAAAGGGAAGCACACTAGGAGAGTTCTTTAAGAGAAGATTATTCTCTGGGTACAAAATCCTTTCCTAAAAGTGATTGAAAAGAAATATGAACTTACAAAATATTATCTCCAACACAGCACAGTCTTGGCTCCATTTTTTTTCTGGGTCCCTTAGGAAAGTGGAAAGGCATTATCAAGGCATATCAATCAATTTTGGTAGCACCTTTACTGCCTAATATTATCATTGTACACATACTGATAATTTCTCCACATGCTGTTTACATAGCACATTTTACCCATCCCTGCTTCCTCCTTGTAAGAATTACCACAAAAAAGTGCATGATTTGAATAATGCATGTGCACCAAGTGCTCAGTGATGCTTTGACATTACCCACCACTGGCAAAATCCACGAGAAATGTAAAGAAGAGAGGGTCCCTTTCTTTCTAGTACTGTAACCCTTTAACATCAGACATGGTCTGTACTCCTCTGTGGCTTCTCCTTCAGATTGTATCTTTCAGGAGAAATCCGTCACACAGTGACGCTCCCAGGAGAAATTACAGATGTAACCAGAAATTTAAAAACCTGCATTGTGTCACAGCTCTGCTCTCAGACCCTGGGCTTGGCCAGAGTTCAGTCTCTTTTGGATCTTGGGTTTCATCTCCACTCACTGCAGACATGGAGTCGTGGTCAAAACTCTAAGAAATTGTCCCAGAACCCCTTTGGCTCTTACATTTATTGCTTGCTTAGCCTGCTACAATATAAACTGAAGAAATGTGGTGAAAGACCAAAACCTCCAAATACAGTGTGTCACAGGACACCTGAGGGCATTTCCAGAGTCCCAAGTCTTATAAAGGTGATGTTTTAGCTGGAGAAAAAATCCCAGACTGCCCTGAAAAGGGGCCCATACCAAGCAACAGAAAAGGATGGAAAGCAAAGAAACTAAAAGCAGTCAGTCAGGAAACAATGATTGTTTCAAAGTGATCTGTAGAAAAACAGGTTTGAGTCCAAGCCAGATGATGAGTTTAACCCTGAACTAATGGGGGAAAAATGACAGATGGCCACCTGGAGGGGTTTAGAATCACTGAGCACACAATGCACTGTCTCCTGTGGAAAGCTCTTGTGCTTTAGAAGAAAGTGGAAAAAAGACTAGCCCTCCGGAACCCACGTTGTGTGTGTATAAAGAGGAAGAAAAAAGCAAAAAAAGCTCCCACACCCCTGTGCTGGTACTCTGAGAGATTTGAGGCATGTGTAAGTACAGAATAAATAGAGTGAACAAACACTATTAACAAGTGAGATCCCATCCACTCCCTGTTCTGCAGACATTGAGAATTTGGAAGTTTCAGGATTGATACAGCAATCCCATGTCTTAATCCCTTCTTTATACAATCCCATTAAGATATCATCCTCATTTTAAAACAGTGGGAAGTTCCAGTTCCTGCTATCTTTTATGTAGGCTATTTCAGTTTAATTTTTTTTATTAATCAGAACCAGTTTTCCAATTTCCACTCTGAACTTCTTCTTGATTTACTCATAGCTCTTTGATTTTTGTATTGGTAGTTTTTTTTAAACTATTATTATTTTCTTGGTATGTGCTTTCAAACCCATTTAAAAATTATTATGATGATGATGATGCTACCAAAAACTGTGTTTGAAAAACAGAATTGGGACAGGCTACCTCTTCTGGCAATGAACAGTAACTGTTGACTGACTGAGACTGTGACCACTCTTGAAAATTACATTTTTTGGCTAGTACTACTGAAACACTCAAACAGTTTCACAATAGACCTCTTGCAAGTTAGAAGTGAGAAAATTATATAAGTGAGTCCAGAATTAGCATTTCAGAGACCTGGGCTCTCTTAGGACACACAATGCAGTCTCTGCATTAGCATTTTGAAGCAGAACTGGATTGTGTTTTGAAATTAATTTCCTATCTATTTCTCCTCACTCCACTTTTGATTCCCACTGTGGAGTACTTTTGGACCACATGGCTTTTTCAGAGCATGCACCTGATGCACTCTGCTTGTGAATGTGGATCCAGCTTTATGGGCCCAGACTAGAAAGAAGTACACAGCAAGAATTCTCCATGTGGGTGCTTTGATCCCAACACAAATATCGTGGTCCTCTTCAGATTTTTCTCCCCATAGCTCCACTCCTCCTGGGCTGTGCTACTTCATCAATCTTAGATGTCCTGCATGACCAAAACAAGGTGATTTCAGGATCTGTGCCCCATGTTTTCCACCTGCAAGGCAGGGCTAACTTGTGTTTTTTCTTGAGATCATTGCAATTATTGGTGCTTTGTGCTGAGTCCTTACAACAGTGATCACAGCAATTTTTATGACCTCTTTCTCTTTGTGGTACCAGAAATTTCTCATTGCTGTTAATTAGCAACCAACTGAGCAAAGGAAAAAAACCCAAACCCACTGACAATTAATTTAATGAAAAAACCCCATGGTTTTTGAAGAATTGTTTTTAATTTCTTATTTATTTTTGAAACAAAAGAATTCTTTCAATGTTTTTCATTACTTTTTAAAATTTCAGCAAAACGTTGTTTTCCATTTCAACTTAACACAAAATTTGCTTAAAATATAAAGCCTGATTGTACAACAGAAAACTATATCCAACAGAAAACTATATCCAAAACATTTGAGTTTTAGGTCAAATATGATTTTTTACCTCTTCCAGAATATATGTTTCCTAGAGTTCTCCTGTGACATTTTTCAGGTAAATGTAAATATTTTGATCTGACCTGAAACAAATTTCTTGTAAATGCTGAGATCAAACACAAAACTGAGAAAAAAATACAAACTCACACTTTCCTAAGTTATCCAACAAAACACTGAAACCAAGCAAAATAACTGAGAGTGAGATTACTTCTGAAAGAAAAATCCTTGCGTAACCTCAATACTCAGCACAAGCCTCCTGTGGTTAAACTACATCACTGGAGTGCAGCTTTGAATCCTAGAACAGTCTTTGGTGCACTAATACATCATTAATGTGTCTGCCTTTTCCTCTGAGCTGGCAGAGCATCTCTGCAGAATGTCTCTGCTGGAGACAAGGAGCTGTGCTCCCTCTGGGAAGAAGGGTTTGCAGTTTCATGCAGCTCTGGCTCCAGCGAGTGTCTGTCCTCAGGGGGCAGCCACCATAAACAACTGGGGCTCATATGCAGATGTGCTGAATATATTCACACATTTAAAGCATTCTCTTTACACCCAGTCAGACTCTGCTAACAACAGTAACAGACCCTTTTAGCACAATTTGACAACAGTTCGGATGGTTTTCTTCCTTTTTTCTTCTTTCTTTCTCTCTCTCTCCCTCTCTCCCTTTGTCATGAAGCAAAGATAAATATGTCTGAATTTCTTCCTCCTTATGCTTGAAATAAAAAAAACTCAGTAACTCTCTTCTACCCAGCAGTGAGAAAGATTTTCCATCATACCCAAAAGTCATGTGATACTCAACTGGTTTCTGGTTCTAGCTCCAGCAGGGCTTTCTTTGAGATCTCTTAGAGGCTGCAAATCTTAAGCATAAATTGCAAATGGAATAATTTAGCTGCCTCCAGAGCAGCACAAATTTCTTGTGTCAGAGTCTCGATTGATTTGTTTCATGATCATTAATAAAATCCACATGGCAAGTATTCTGGGCCTTCATTCTTCAGAGCTCACATGCAGGAGCTGATAGAATAGACTCCATGCCAGTCCCTGTTAGATGTTTGTTATGTACCAGATTATTTATTTCCTTGTGTTTTCCATACCCGCAGTGAGCTGAATGTGGAAGGCTGCCCAGGTCTGTAAACCACAATTCTCTAACCTGCCTATAGGAATAGACACACTGATTAACTGCAGGGAGACAATTAATTAACAAAAAATTCTGATGCTGTAGAGCATCTGTTCCAATAAAGACAGGCCAGTCACTTCAGATTCTAGAAAAAACCCTATAATGTAAATGTGTAGCAATTTTTAAAAAACTCTATTTTTGCCTATGACCTTCCAATCAAGCAGATAATAAAGAAGAAAGAGTTGTTTTCAAAATCAGTCTGACTTGGTTTATCCAGGGGGAACAGTGCTGGGTGGATCTGGAGGGCTCTCACTGCGATTCTGCTTTGTGTCTGCACTTGTTATTTCTGTCCTCATCCTTGAGGCAGCAAAACAGCCGAGGAGCCTTGAGCTAGCCCTAAGAAGAATATAGTCCTCTAGCAATCTGAAAAGCACTCTGTGCATACTTGATGGAGAACTGGGTGGTTCAGTCTGGGTTTACACCGTGATTTAGGTAATGAGTTTTCCAGTTGTGTCCCTTCCTGGGTCTAAGGTTAACCCCACACTCTGATCGTGTTGTTAGGGTGGCACTCTGAGTGTCCATAGAGTAAATCATATTTATGTGCTGTGAGGTAGAATGCCTTTGTCTTCAAGCATTCAGTACTCTAACAAGATCAGTGACAGGAAGGAAATATTATGGAATCCCAGAATCACAGAATATGCTGTATTGGAATGGATCCATCAGGATCATCGAGTCCAGCTTCTGGCCTTGCACAGAACATCCCAAAAGTCACACCAAGTGCCTGAGATTGTTGTCCAAATGCTTCTGGAACTCTGTCAGGCTTGGCGCTGGGACCACTGCCCTGGGGAGCCTGTTCCAGTGCCCAGCCACCCTCTGGGATATAAAACCACATATGTTGTGAGCATATGAATAAAGCACGCTTTCTGTTGCAGATATTAATTTGATTATTACTTTACTAATTGATATAATTCAGGCAATCCCATTGGAATGAGTCTCTAGTTTGCATGCAGTAAGAAAGAGAGCAAACTAGGAACTCTATTTCATGTTCTGATTTTCCTGTTACCCAAACCCCCAGGTATGTTCCTCAGCAGACATGGATGCTCACTAACACTGCTTCTAAGAAGAAATAAATATTTTCCAGGGCAGATCCTCTGTCTACAGTCCTGGAGGCCATAGCTACAGCTTTAATGGAAGCAAACATCTCACAGAGACCCCCTTGATCCTCAGACACTGACTTCTCCCTTCAGGGTCAGGTTTTGCTGTTGTTGGCAACCTGGCTGTACGTTTTTCTTGGAGCCTTGTGGTTGATTGTTGTGGGTCTGGTGTGTTGGCTGGAAAAACAACATTCCCTGGGCACCTTTCCCTTCTGGTGTCGAAGGGCATTGAAGGGTTGTTCAGTTTGCTTTGCACTGTTTCCTCTTTCAGAACATATTATTACACTGAATCTAGCAGTGTTGTGGGTGTTTGGGGTTCATGATGAGCAGAATGCTTGCATACATTCCCTCCCCAGGATTTCACACAAACATGACAACCTTTCCAGGAATAGCTCCAGGAACATGATGGTGTTTCAAGTTTCATTTTGTGGGGGTTTTGCTGCTGCTGTTTTAATTTTCAGACTTTTCTCAAATTTTTCAAATAAATAATCTCTTACATCGTTATCATTAATACATAGAGTGTGAACATGTTAGGCCAATATAAGATACTTATATTCTTGGTATTTTAGATTATGGTCGTATATGCAGCAATGCAGAAAAATCAAAATAAGTTTTCTTATTAATGAAGATTAAACACCAGTTTCTAAGTGAAACCACCAAAGAGTATGTGATATCATTAAGCAAACTAAGGGAGAGCACCAGAACTGCAGCCCATTTAAGCTGCCTATATTCAAAATTTGTAACCTGGGCATCAGGTCTTGTCCAAGGACATATGAAAAATACTTATTTCCACAGTCTTCACAAGGAAACTCAGAGGTTCCTCTTCCTCCTGAGCATGTGGAGTGTTTTGTAGGAATTACTGGGACCTCAGAGAGCTGACCTCTATACAAGAGTTGTAACCTCAGTATAGCACAACTGACTCACAGAGCACATTGTCTTTTTATTGATACAATTAACCTTTTGTCCCGTAAGTGGAAAAACACAGAAATGCATTAAAAAAAGTCCTTGAAAGCACAGTGTAAGTCTTTGCCAGTGCAGAGAGAGAAATTCTGAAGTGAATCTACATCTCTTACAGGGCTGGAAATAATCTGTTTCTCTGAATTTCCTTCTAGGTACAATATTTATTTGAGACGGAGGAGAGACAGCAACAAAATGACATATTTGCAGCAGTACGTGACCAAAGATGCATCAAGATGAAATCTGCCTTTTTGCTGTGAGAAAATCTCTTCTGTCAGGCTCCTATTCATTCACGTGTCCAGCACTCTCTCCAGCTCCTCACCTGGTATTAAATGCATCCTGTCAGCTTCAACAGTAGGGGCAGCTGAATTAAAATTGGGGGGTCTTCTACACAGCACAGGAGAAACTACAGCCATGGTGCCAGTGATCTGGTTCATCCCTGTTACAGCTCTTTTTTTTCCCTGTGCACATTCCAATTGACATGCAGAAGTGCTGAGCACCTGCACAATGGTTGCAGAGGGGTTAAATTGTCATCACCTGCCTGTGCTCCACAGATGGGTTTTCAGGGTTGGCCATGGGCCAAGCCCAACCATGTGAGCATCCCCTGAAGTTCTCTCTCACCCTCCCATGCCAAAACTGAGTGTGCACTTCAGGGACCCTCATAGTCCTTTACTCTCCTCAGACCCCCACAAGATCTTGGGTACCTCACTGCTTTTCTAAAGGTGGGACCACAAAAATTTCCTTGCACACTCCATCCTAACTTCAAACAGTTGTCTCCCACAGGTGGGAAGCAGAGGAATAATGAGGACAAGGTCACAAAGACAGGTTGGAAGAATCCAGCCTCTCTCCTCCCTACCTGCGAGCATTCTTGCATTTTGATCACACATTTTAACCACGCATTTCGAGATAAACTTTGTGCTGTTGTCCTTAAGGAAGGAGTATTTCTCAGTATAGGCATGATGTAATGCTCCTTTTTTCACTTCAGAAGGAAAACAGGCATTGCAGTCTATGCCTCACTAATGTCTGTGCAGTTAAATAGCTCTCTGTGCAGCTGTGTGTGGGAGCACACCACAATGTCAGTCCCAGAGCAATTCATTTTCCAGGCACAGCAGTGCTGAGCAAGAACCTCCCTGGCACTGGGCTGACCTGGATGCGAGGAGCAGCCAGGAGACAGTGTCATGCCAGAGGCTGCTTTGCCTGCTGTTTGCCATCTGGGAGTAATAGTGGTTCCTGGCAAATCTTCCCTGCTAGGTGTTCTGTGAATGAGGCAGAGTGAGCACTGTGGAATTGGCTTGCTGCCACAGACCTGTCCCACATGGCTCATTCACCTCACCTCTGGCTCCAGGGCTCTCTCCTGAGCCAGAAGCTGCAGCAGGAGGGAGCTGCTGTACCCTCCAGTTCACGCCCCCTGTGGGAGATTTCAGACATTTCCCAGGAATGAATGAAAGCCCGTCCTTTCCACCACCTTGCAAGCCTGAGGTACATGAACCATGGAAAGAAAATCTCAGTGTCTCTGTGGGCAATAGGAAAAATTTCCCTCCATGTTCAGCAGCTTGAAACACTCCCTAGAGACCAGGATAAGGGTGAGCTACCCAAGCACCCTGATGATTCCAAGCAGGTTGGACATGCCATTTGGAGTGTTGCTCATCCAGCTCTTTGGGATTATGTGGCTGCTCTGTTTATGCCTGGATTGCCCCAGGAGCCTGATGTTGCCATGGGCCATGCCCATCATTTGTACATCAGCTTTCCTGGCTGCAAGCTCTTCTGTATTCCCATAGGCAAAACGTCTGATTTTTATGCTGTTCAAAAGTTTTCAGTTACTCAGAAACTTCTGTCAGCTCCTGCTGCTCAGCCTTGGTTTTCATGTACTTCTCTGAGCCTGAGCCTGAGCCTTGGGCATAAAAGCCTATTGTATTGCCACAAAGCAAACCCAGAATTTATTAGTATTTTTGCTGTTTCACTAGCACAAAGTGACTGCTGTGAAATTCCATCATGATAAACTCCTCTGGGATGCCATGGCCTGAAACTGATCAAAGATGTTCAGGAAGCAGAGCAGTGAGTGAGCATTTCCAGCTGCTGCACGTGTGTGAGGAATGCTGGAGTCCCTGAGGACTGAAGCAGAGGAGAATAAGAGGTGCCCAGCAGTGTCCTGATGACAGCCAGCACATGGGCATTACTATGAAAAAGGGATGGTGGTTTGTTTTGTTTAAATGCCCCACCTAAATTTAATTTTGTTTAAATGCCTCACCTAAAAGCCTCGCAAGGTCAGAAGTTCTCTGGTATAATGAGCACATTTTCCTGGGGTGTAAAAGCATAGGATTTGCTAATCTGCAATACTACAATATTTTACCAATTGAACTGGTTAGTAAACAAAAAAAGCCTCTCTGTGACTCTAGGGAACCTTACTTTCTAAGACGGAAAAATAAATCAGAGGTCAAAACGGATCTTTGACCTGAGTGGCTCTACAAGTCACTGCATTTTACTTTGCAACAATCTCGAATGTGTCAGGACCTTAAGTCTCTGCAAAGAAATTTATGCCATTTGTCCAAAATGGCTTGGAGGTCAATGGAAGCTTGACCGAATATAGAGTATGTGTTGCTATGTGAAGACTGTTGGTCTCTTAACCTCAAAGCAACAAGCCAGACCTGGTTTTTCTTTTAGTACCATGTGCACATTTTCATTAGGCTACACTAAAATGTCACATCCCTCTTCCAGTTAAAATAGAAAAAAGCTCTGGGAGCAATAATTTTGGTCTAAGAGAAGTTTGGAGGAAGTGTGTAGCAGCTGCTTCTCTCTCAGTCATGGGAAGAGATAGGGTTAAATGAGCTGTCCAGAAGAATTTGGTGAGGCTGAGGCATGAGAAAGGAGTAGGAAATACTCACTGCTCCTGGAAAACCTGAACTGAACTCCATTCCTGGCAGATGCATAGGTGTAGTCTAGATGGACAAAGAGCTATTGAGCAGCAGGCTAGCTAATGCCATCCCATTCATATGCTAGGCACTGGATGCTGTAGAAATCCAGGGCAGCTGCTTTCTACTTTAAGAGGAAAGGGAAGCTTCTGCATTACTAATAATTGAGACTGGGTATTCTATGCAACTGTGACTTAACCCCATTAAGGGAATGGATAAGAAACCATGACAAAACTTTCCAAGTACAAAAATAGCAAGTGGTCACAAAGCCCCAGGGTGCTCCCAGGGTGCTCCCAGAGAGCTGAGGTGCATTGCAGATGCTTGCCCTGTCCCCTGGCTCCACCACACCCAGCTGGTTGGGACAGCCCATCGCCAGGTCCCCATCTGCGGATGCTGTGCCCTTGCTCTCTGCCCACAGGGCTTAGCAGGTAGAAAGAAAATGTGCTAAGAGATAGGAATGTGAAGAGAGGAAAATTTCATGTTCACAGCAATTTCCCAGCAACTAGTATTTCTGCTTTCTGTATCAGCTTCTCAGTCCTAGGAGCTTGGCTAGGCCACCTGTGGAGTGTGGGGTTTATACATCCAGTCAGCCTGATTTTGTGGCTGGAGGCTGCTTAGCAGTGCTTTTTTTTTTTATCTGCAAAGCTTTTAAAGCACAGCAGCTTTCTTTACTATTCCTCTTATTAGCTGGAAAATGCCAGCCAATGTCCTGTAAATAATGTGACAGTGTTTTCATAACTGCTAGCATCTCTGCCTCTCCATCATAATGTACATAAACCTAGTCCTTCTGAAGGGTTTGGTCTTTGGTTTCAAAAGACCTGTCTTTGGCTTAGGCTAAGGTTTATCCTTCTTCTTCTTCTATGTCCCTCAGAAGAAAAATTGTCCTACCCATCAGTCTCTTGCTCAGGCTCAGGCTTTCTGCCTTGAACCTCCCTCATCTCCCCTCTCAGCTACTTGTATGCTTGAGGGGCACAGAGTATTCCTGTCAGAAGTGAAACATCCAGGCTGGTTCAAAGAAATGTAACAGAGAGGGAAAGGGAAGAAACAAAGCACTAGAGCAAAAAAGAGGGAAAGAGGATGCCTGTGCCTTGGGAGGTGGTGAAGGAAAACACAGAAGGGGATTAAAGAAGAGACATATGGGGCAACTTGGTGAACAATGAAGGAGGCAATGAAGAAGGAGCTGTAATGGTAGCAAGTGCCTCCTTCTCCTTGTAACCAGACTGACTGTGTGCTTTCTCCTGCTCTGCACAAGTGGATGCTTTAGCTTTTAAAATGCTATGCACAAAGAATAGAGGAGACTGGGGGGCAAACTTCCCCCACTCAAAGCCCTTGAGTAGCTGTAGAGCTCAGCTTGCTCTCATGGACCCTGCACATCGTACCCTTGAGTAGTTAATGATGTTCAAGCACCAGCTTATTTTGGTGTCCTGGCTCTTAGAAAGGATCAAGGAGCAAGAAGAGTGCACTACCAAAGCACAACATGCCCATTTCCTCATTTCCTGAGCTCATCTTGCTCTCTTGCTCATTATACTCACCTGTACAAAAAAAATATGCACTAGAACAAGGGACCTGTATGAAACAGAGGGGAGGGCAGGGACTCTCCAGTCCTCTGCCTGCTCTCCTCCACTCAGCCCCCACTGTCTGTTTGGCTTTAATGCTCACACAGCAGGTGGGACAATATTTGCTCACTTATTTCACATGGTTTTCTCTGCAAGTTGCTCTGATGCAGAGTGTGAACAAAAGCAATTCTGTGAAAGCACCAAGGTCTTGCTCTCATTTTGCAGCACCTACCACTCTGTCTGGGGAGAGCATGCCTTGCATATACATTTTTGGGTTTGCCAGGCTGCACAGCTCTGGTGACCTCTGAGGGGTGAAGTAGAGGCTTGAGTCAATCTGCACACCCTGCTGTGATTGCTGATAATTGACATCACTGCCCAGGAAGCAGAGAGGGATGGGGTCCTGGACTGCCTGTCCTGTGCGGGTGTGAGGCAGAAAAAGAGTTTGCTCTGCCACTGGTGGAGATATCAGTACCCTGAGCAGACAAGGGAGGACTGCAGCAGTGGTTAACTGCAGACAGGCTTTCTGGCACTAGGAAGGGCTTGATTGGGAAAAGATTTTTTTTCAAGAAAACTGTAAGGAAATGTAGAGATAAAGCTTAGAGTGATGAGGCAGTGAGAGAATTGCATTCAGTAACGGTGAAAGTGGCGCTTGGTGATGAAACATGAGGGTATTTTATGTGTATGTGTGTAAATTTGGCTGCAATTGGACAGAGGAGTTAATTTGGTTTGTTTGTAAGTAAGAGCAACTACAAATCCATGTCAGAAGCAATGGTAAGACCACAAGGTGGATTTGGTGGGAATCTCATGATCTTCCAGCCCTTTAACCACCCTCCTGCGGAGAGAACAGTGTTGGCTTGAAGAGGCTGAGAGCTGGGATACTCAAATCAAACATTCTTTCCCTTTGTCCTGTTGGTTTCTTTTCCCCCCCCCGCCCCCCATACAGCTTGAACAGATAGGAGCTCAGGTGCTCCTGTAGCCTGTTTGCCTCCTTTCTGTGATTTTCAGCTCAAAAAAGACTGCCCTGATTCCAGGCAATAGGTAGGAGTCCCCTGTCTTTTGCGGGAGGATTTTGCCATGTATTTTACTTTAAAAACAGCGTGTAGCTCTGGTGCTATTCTGTGATGCAGAGTCTTGGAGCCCAAAGTGCACATAAACAAATGTGTGTTAGGAGTGGCTGGGGGTGACGGGGCAGGCGTGGGCCATTTTTCATAGGCGAAAGACAAGCCTTCCCTCCTCAACATGCAATTTGCTGCAGTGCAGAGGGCCAGCACAAAACTTACACATCATGTCAGCCCCACTTTAAAAGGTCATTTTTTGTGGAAATAGTCCTTGTGCTGGTTCTCTGAACAGGGATGGATATTGGTCTCTGTGCAGAACATTGCTGCCTCTAGGAGGCCAAGCTTAAAAAATTAAACATTGCTTTTTTTTATGAGCCACCTCAGTGCAAATCTTTTCACTCCCCTCATAAGAATTATTTGTACAGTTTTATTTTAAGTAAGAGAAATTTCATTCTCCTTGTAACCTCTTCCCTCCTTCCCCAACACTTTTTCCTCAGAGTTCGCCAACATTAAAAAGAAGTACAAAGCTTTTGAAAGCCTCACAAAGACCCTCTCCTCAGATAGCCATGTTCTCTTAGCTGGCTGAAGAGCACAGGACATGGAAGATTTTGTTTCAATACCACCTGATTTCGGGTTACAGCCTTAAGAAAATCATTCTACTTCTGAAATAGGGCAAAAGCTCCTGTTAAGTGCACCTTGTTTTCCTGGATACCATCCATCCATCCGTCCATCCATCCATCCATCCATCCATCCATCCATCCATCCATCCATCCATTTCCCTCCCTCCCTCTCTCCCTCCTTACCTCCCTCCCTTATTTGCAATTCTCACTCTAGTAGCAGTGAGTGCTTCTCCAGGCTTACCTTTCAAAAGCCTTTTTATTCTTTCGGTCTTTTGGGAGGGGAAGAAAACCATGAGGGTAAGAAGGGCACTGCTGGACACCTGCCTCTGTGTTAGCAAATATTAATTAAAATAGGGCAGATCATCATTTTGTCTCATATAAAACCCTTCCCTCAGTTTCCGCAGACTAAAGAGATGCTAAAACCCCCAGCCTTCAAAGGAGTTCTCCCCATGAATATCCCTGAATCCTGGACAACTGAGCCCCCCTGGAGCTCTCTGCCTACCTTGTTCACTGTTGTCTACATGCAAGCGTTAACTGAAGCTTTGCAGAGTGATGGGAGTGTGGAGATGGCATTATGCAAACAGCCTCAGCTCCTCACTCAGCCTCAGGCATTGCCATCTGTGCCTGGTTGGCAAGGGGACATCAGACAGAGCACTGGTAGTGTTTCTCACCTTTTGAAAAAAGTGACAAAGGGTCTTTAATTATGAAAGAAGTAACTTGGGCTACAGCTCACAGGGGGACTCTTAACAGAAAGGCAATAAATGTATTTGCTGATGAATTATTCTGAGAGAGGAAACAAACCAAAGGATTCCTGGATGGTTATTTTCCAGAAATTAGGTCAGACCTAATTAGTTGCATAATTAATTGTCTGATTGCTTAACTGGTTAACTCTTAAAGACCTTTATTGACTCGTGGTGACAAATGCATGCACACATGTTTTACAGGAGAGGTCCCACTGTGCTTTACAAACTGCAGCTCCAGCAGTGAGTTCTGGAACACAGCACTCCTAGTGCTATGTGATACATGGAGGTTTATCTACAGCAACAAGGAGAGAGGCAAAAATGTAATTACAAATGCTTACACATGAGATTTGGCTGCCCTTCAAGTGTCCTTCGAGATGCTTCAGCAATGGTGAGGCTGTTCTGAACACAGGTTGCCTATTTCCTCCTCAATTTATCATGACTTCACAGCTCGCCTCCTCAAGGATGAAACCAGGTCTCTTCTGGTGAATGTTGAAATAGGACTAGCACCTACAATTAGGGCAGTTAAACTGGGAGGTCTCTTCCGAGGATCTGAGAAGGATGACACTTGTCCAGTTTACACAAGTGCAGAAAGGACAGTGAAACCGGGACCAAAAGCTTCACCAAGTTCATGTCTGCATAGTGTAGGACAGACACTGAAGCTGAGCACTAGTTATGATGGTATTAAGTGCGTGGAAAAATATTCTGAGTGTTGCTATGAAGAAAAAACAACACCTTTCTGGGAAAAAATAGCGTGCTGATGCCTTGAAGACTTTTTCAGTTACTAATGAGTGTTTTGTTTGACTGCAATCACACAAAAATACACCACCGTCCACAGAAGGAAGGAAAACTGGTATTAAAAGTAGTGGTTGTGTATGGTGGTATGTATTTTTGCCTTCATTATCTTCTTTAATGGCTGGCTCCTATTCTTCCTTAAAGTTAATGGTTTCCCCCAGAGTTGTCACCTCTCTTTCCCAGTTGTCAGTCATCCCCTTAACCCTTCCCTTCTGTCCTGAACATCCTATGTCAATCTTCCTCTGAACCAGCCCCTTGCTTGACACCCCACCTACTTGGTTGTCAGTCAATTCTTACTCCTTCCCCCTGTTCTAGCAAATTCCATGTTATTTGGCGCCCCATTGGTCTGTGCAGACTGCACCCTCCCCCTGTATTCTCCCATTGGTCTCAGTTTTGTAATCCCATCCTCAAGCTCCTCCTTGGTTTATCCTTGATTGGTTACTGTATTTTACCCTCCCCTTGTGCCACCCCAGTTTTGAAGTCCGGGCACAGTCATTGTACTTGGTCTTCGGTCCCTGATCCCCTTGAGGAATAAACCTTGAGACACACACTGAAGACTCCTCTTTCCTCTTTGCCCTGGTCCTCGGCACCTGACACCCCTATGCTGTGGGGAACTGGCACAGCCCTCTTTGATCCACCACCCCGGTCCCTCAGTGCTCTGGGGGTGGAAGCTCATGGTGCAAGCCAGGACCTGGAGCTAGCCAGGGATTTTCCCCGGCCTATGTTAGTTGTGGGTAGCAGTGGTTTTTGAAGGAAGGAAGAACAAGCATTGCAGGAGAAAGGCAGTGTTGGGTAGCAGGAGAAGTTGCTGGGAAAAAAGCCAGAACCTTGGTTAAGTTGATGTGGTTGAAAATAGTACCATGGATATGCCACTTCTAGAAAAAAGTCTAATTCAATGCAATTTTTTGCCCAGTCCAGGCTCTTAACTCTGCAGAGAAACAGTGTTTCAGCACAGGTACAGCATTGGGCAAAATCACTGTTTCTGATGCCATTGTTAAACTTAGTATTTGGCACAGCCTCCTGACATGCAGACCCTGTGGTTATACTCAGACCACATAGAGTGGATCCTCTCTGACTGCAGGCCTTGGTGGCAGGAATGAAAAAATAGAACGGCTTTGGGCTTGTCTTTGATGTGGGTTCTGGTAGTTCTTGAAGCATTTTGGGGGTCATTTAAAAACTGCCCTAATTTGGCTGTGCTTTTCTATCTTTTGATGTCCCCACTTTATCCAGACTCTTTTTCCTCCCTCCTCCTTCCACAGCCTTCCCAGGACACTTGGGGTTGCCTCACGCCACCATCTGTGGGACAAGGGAAAAATGCAGCTGGCAATGTGGGAGAGGAAAATTGTGAATCACCTGTCTAAAAATTAGGGTATTTTTCCCCATCAAAAAAGTCCAGGAAATATGTAGAGTCAGAGTGAGGGATCTATTAATATTGCCCTGAATTTTGAAAATTGTCTGGCTCAAACAATGATTATTTCAAAGCAGAATGTCTCAAGCTTGGCAAAAGGCCAGTTATCCCCACAACAGTCACTCAAAAAAATAACCAAAAATGAGAGAGAGAGGCTGGAAGACAGCATAAGAAGTCTTGTGCACAGCAGAACAGAGAGCTGTGAGCAGAATTCTGGTCTTTCAACTGCTGATTTCTGAAGAAGTGTTTTTAAGAGATGTGGATTCTGTTCCTTACATGGCTGCAGGTAAAAGAAGAGCACTTCCAAACACAAGACAGCACAAACCACCATTATGGAAACGGACAAGATGGGGTAAGGCTGAGGCAATGAAGAGGCAAGAGTGTAGATGTCCAAGGGGTATGTCCCTGTCCACATAGCATAGCCGAAAAAAGAAGAAACTGTGAGCATTTAAGGCTAACCAGGCAGTTGTAGCTCACAATGAATACACAGAATTGCAGTGCAGAGGTGACTGGTAATTGTGCAGTGTTGGTGCCTGGATGGCCCCTAAAGGAGCTGCTATCTCTTTCCAGAGACAGCACATACTCTATACTTATATCAGTCTTTTGCCTTTAAACCCCACTGACTTTAACTTTACCTTTAAATTTCATCTCTCCATAGGATTTTTCCACGCAAATTTCTATTGATTTTTTTCTGCACTAACTATACTTCAGCTAAACTTCCTTTAATGCAGAATTTTAGCACTGGATATTCAAATGACTCAACAGAAATGTCCATATTGCTCAATTCTGCCCTGAAATCTTCCACCCACTCACAAATACAACACTTTCCCATCTGTGCACTGCTCTCATTGTGAACTTGTTGATTTTTCTGTTCTTTTTTGGTGGGGGTACCACTTGATGCAGGTGTCCAGGCTGGAGTAACAAATACCCAGGTAACACATGGCAAACTCTGCATGAGACAGAAAACAGAAAGTACAATATTTTAGTTATAGCAAGGTTAAACAAAGCATATATCTGATGAGTAGGGCCTGGAAATACATTTTTGTCTCACCCAGTATCATTTCTTTTGGAAAACCAATTCTTTACATAAGATTTTCAATGGACTTGGAGAAGTAGAGGGAAAAGGGCTCCTCTGCAGTTTCTTAATGTTTGAAATCAATTCCTGAGTACTTTCATCCCTAATTAAAGGTCACCTACTGGTTTGTGAACAACTGTTAATGAAGAGTTTAATTATCCAGATGACAGCTATAAAATCCTACTCCTGTGCTTGAATATTTTAAAGCAACAACACCCAGATTTTCAAATATGTGCTTGTAGCCAAGTACTCAGACAAAAGCTCTCATGGAAGAAGAGTTTGTATGTGCAATTCCATTTGCATACACAATGGGAGATTGCATATGCCCATATTAAAGATGCAAATCTGTGAGGAGGTTTGTATGTGCTTACTTGACCATTTGAACCAGACCTACCTTTCTTTTCTGTTCTTTCATTCAGGGAGGGGAGGGATGGTTAAATTATTCCTTAAGGATAAATCATTTTGCATTATTAACTCTTCTCAACAACAAAGCTGCATAAATTAAATGTAAGATTATCTGCTGTGTCCTCAGTGGAATGATTAGGAGGGAATCTACAGGAAAGAAATGTGGTCAAATTATTTGAAGACTTGCTAAATGGGATGCAAATCACATCTTGAATTCTTAACAAGCTCAAACACAGACCTGCCTTCTAGTGAGCAAACTCTGCTTGACGTATCTGTAAAACCCCCAGAGCAAAGTTGTAAAAAAAAGGGGATCATGGTTCATTTTCTTTACCGAGTCAGGTTTTTGTTTTTATTGACACTTTTGACCAGATGCTCCTGGTGCTCCTATTACCTTTACCCATGGTGGCAATTTTCATGATGCTGCCTACAGTCTACCAAGCTGAAGTGGCCACATTTCTCATTTCCCGTCACAACACCTGATGAATGTTTCTTGGAGAGATCAGGTTTGGGTTCTCCACAAGGTACATGTCTGAAGGAATGATGCTTCTATCAGAAAGATCAAGAAGTTGCTTTTTCTCTCCTCACTGCCAGCACGGTCTCCTTGTGTCACTCTGGTGATGGCGTCATAAGGGCAAAGAGAATCATAACTCTTTAACTCAGCATTTTTGAGGGCTTGGTGAAGACTCAAATGCAATGAATGGCCATTCTACCCATAATAGACCAGTTCCCAGGCTTTTCCTGTAAATCAGAGATAGGCTTTGATTCAGTTTCCTTGTTACCTTTGGCCTGTCTCTCCTACTCACATGAGCATATGTACATGCATAGATGCACACTTATTTGTCTGAGCAAAATACTAAACAAAAGAGAATTACAAGCCCTGGCTCTAAAAATGAGGGGAAAAAAAAATTAGAATGCATCATATAAGCAGCGCTATTCATATGAATTAAAGAGGAAAAATATGCCTGTCTGAGTTCTGTCAATGGTTAATATCTTATTTCATAAGAAATATGGGTTAATACAAGAGATTTGTTAAAAGAAAGACAGGTCAGTCTTGCTGTGTTATTTGCTGAAGAGGTTTCAAGCACACCTTTCTGTGCTTTGTTAACTCTCCAGGAGGCTGCAGGAGGGTTTTCTCTGCAGAGTCTCTCATCCGTAGGTCACAGTGACCTGACTGTGGGGGCTGCACTGCATAAATAGAGCTCTCCAGATAAGCAGCACAACATTTATTGCATACTTTGTCAACATATCTCTAGCCACACACTTGTTATCAAGGCACTCTGTTTTGATATTGGTTTTATTAAAATAGATTTCAGAAAGGGAAATGTAAAATAGTTTAGAGATTGCAACATAAACGTTGTTCGAGAGCTGAGGAAATCCACACCAGACACCAGCAGGCTTTTTTGTACATTGCAAGCATGGACAAAATATATCTTGAGGATTTTTTTTTCTTATACTGTTTTCTTCAAATAAAAACACTACGGAAAAAAATTATAAAAAAGACCAATATCTCACACAGGGAAAGACACATGTCCCACAATGTCCCTCACAATTTGGAAGATTATTAAAATAAAAATCAAAAGAATAGCTAAAGCCTAGGTGATTTAAGGACTAGAAGAGGAGAATTTTCTCTTGGTAACTTCACAGTCAATCTCTCAGCTTTGGAGCTGCCACCAGAGCTCCTGAGCAGCATGTGTGGGCAGGATGACATGTCCTCCATGAGGCAAGGTGTCCAGTTTTGCAGGCTTTACTTGCTCCTCAAGTATCAACTCGTGTCCTCTGGAGGAAGTCCCATGGGCTAGGTGGCTCAATCCTTTGGGCCCTGGTCTGCCTCTGGCTACAGGACACAACCCTGTGAGATCTCTTTTCTGGGATGTTAATTAGAAAACTATATTTAACTGTGTTCTGATTCTGTGAATGTCTGGGCAATGGGTTTGCATGAAGTAGATGGTCTATATCAAGCTCATCTGCCTGATGCATCTGTGAGACAACACTTCTAGACTACTATGCCTGTGCTTTCCTGAGCTGCCAGGTCTCATTTCTGGTAAATGGACAGAGCTCAGGCAAAAAAGCATGACATGACACACTGCAAGAATTTTCCCTATTTATCATCAAAAGTGGGGTAGTATTTGCCAAAGAACATCCCTCATTTTTATCCAAATAATAGATTCAGGACCCTTTAAAAATATAACTAGATTATTTTTCATTTTGGAACATCATCATTCAGTCACTTCCATTGGGATGGGTTTTAATGGCTTCATACCAGCACACTGTATATGACATAGAGCATTTGTGGGGAAAAAAAAAAAAAAGAAAAAGTTTTCTCTGAGTAGTCAGATGATCTTTCCAGAGATGAAGTGTCTTTCCCACTTTTCTTCTTCATTCTTCCTTTTCCTTGATCATGGAGGGAGTGTTACTTGTGTTGAGTAATGAAATTTCCCCCGCCAAAACACACCGTCTTTGATCTCCCCTGTTTTATGCACTAGGGAGCTGATAGTTCCTTCACTGGCTGGGACTGAATGAATAATCACCTCCTGTTGTTGTTCACATAAGATTCAGATGCTGAAATGTGAAGCTGATGACAGGCAAAATTATGGATAGAAGCATCAAGATTTGCTACTGAAATTTTATGAGCCGTAGGTAGGAAACATTCAAAGCACATCACATTTAACCATGAAGTCTCCAAGCTTTTACAATTTCATGGGGTAGAACTGTGAGCTGTTTGTGAGATGGGAATGAAGCCCAGACTGCACTCCTGGTGTTTTCTTAATGCCCACATATCCACACACAGACACATAATCAGCATGAGAAAACCCTACCCACCCATGAATCTTTGTTGCAGTTTGAAATGATGAACCATGCAAAAATTAGATATTCAAATCATGGAAAAAGTCAATACCTTCATTGAGATGTTAGTAAAAACCCCTGTAAAATCAGGAAATCTTAATGAATTCTTTTTCTTTCTTCTTTTTACCTTTTTGTTGTTGTTGTTGTTTGTTTGTTTTTATGTGTGCAGCTTATGATTTATTTCAGGTCTTCCAATCTGGACCTTTTTTTTTTTTAATTCCAATTTTTTTTCTTTTTTTAGAAGGGAAGAAGAAATTCTAAAAGGATTATACAGAAAAATAGGATTTTACATGAATTTTGTGCAGGAATTTGAAAGCCACATCTAGATCCATTGTTCTTTGTGCAGCACAGGTAGTATAATACACAAATGCTGCTGTATGGCAAACCTGCCTCACATGTCTTGGTGGAGCAGGCCATTGGCCCATGCTGGCATATCCAAGGCTCCCAGACACACAAGCCTTGTGAAAACAACATTAGAGGACACACATTTTATTATGAGGGGTTTCTCTTGCCCTCATTCTTGCTCTTTCTTACTTGAAAACAAACCCTAAACCAAACTAACGCTTTGATACAAACACAGACTCAACAGGTTTCTCTGAGCCTGCCAATCTAAACCAACACAAATACCACCCAAAGTGACACTTCTGTGCAGAGTAAGGCTGGTCCATACAGTTTGGAACAGCAAAGATCCAGCATAGCTGGAGATGTCTCCTGCCTCCCTGCTGTGCTCAACAGAAATGGAAACATCATGAGATGTTCTCATTCCTACCAAGCCTATGCCGGAGGAGGGCTTAAATTGGCCTTCTGTCTCCTGTAACCCCAGGAGATATGATTAATGAAAAAAAGCTAATTATCTGTATTGTTATAACACAATTCACAGGAAAAGAAAGAAATTCTACATATTTTTTGAAACTGTATATAACTACTACTGAATTCTCAATAAGCAATGAACATCTCCCTAGAATAAAGGGAATCTCTCCCTGCATAGTGGGAGATACCAGTTTATGATCTCATTTATTTCTTGAGACAGTTCTACATGAAGACTTTGGCATTTTGTTCTTCAAGAACTGATGAAGATGATGTGTCATCTCTGATGGTTGTTCATTGAACAAAAATAGGAAATTGGAAATAATTTTTATGAAAACATAAGTTTTCATGTTATGCTGAAGTCATTATTATAATTCACATACTTGCAAGTGATTAGCACACTGCCTCAGACACAAATTTATGCAAGTGTTTCACTTCAAGTGATTCAGGGGAACCAAAGAATAAATAGTGCCATCACTGTTTTTTGATGCAGGAGGGCAATGGCCATTTCTTGTGTGGAAAGTATGAGCAGATGAGGAGATCTCTGTTCTGTAAATCTGGGCTTGCATTTCACAGCAACCAAACTTGCTCAAGAGAATGAAGAAATCCCTGCGGAAATTCTTTGTGAAAATGGCGTAGAGGAAAGGGTTAGCACAGGAGTTGATGGGGTAAAACAAAACCAGGAGGATCTTAGAATTGGACACTGTGATGAGAGGAACCTTGAGTGAGGCCGATATGGCAAAGAAAGATATGGGTGCCATGCAGAGGAAGTCAGTGAAGATCAGTATGGCCATGCGCTTGGCGATCTTGGTGTCACTGTTGGAAGAGATGACGTTGGGGTTTCGCACAGTGAAGTAGATGCAAGTGTAGCAGAGACAAATAATGACAAACGCGAGTACATTCAGCACTAACAGAAATATAATGTAAGCCTGGGCAAACGGTGTTTCTATATCCATGGGCAGACAGATGCTGACCTTCATGTAGCTGCTGACCCCGAATATGGGAAGGAGTGCTACCGTGAAAGCAAACACCCAGCCAAACACCATGATGGTCACAGCATGGCGCAGGCGCACCTTGCGGTGCAGCTGCATGGCGTAGGTGATGGTGTGCCAGCGCTCCAGGGTGATCACTGTCAGCGTGTACACCGACAGCTCGCTGGCAAACACCGTGAAAAATCCCGCAGCGTTGCATCCTGCCCCAGTCTGCCAGTCTATGGCATAGTTGTAGTACTGGCTTTTGGTCTGGATGTCTACAGAGGCAATAAACAGCAGGTAGATCCCTATGCAGAGGTCCGCAAAGGCAAGGTTGCACATTAGAAAGCGAGGAACTGTGAGTTTGTATTGACTGCTTATTAAAATAATGAGGACAACAGTGTTCCCAGTAATAGCTAAAATGTTGATGAACCATATCAGGACTCTCAGAATGTTGTATCCCATGATATCTTCACATGGGTTGAAAGCATCAGGTTTAGGAGAGCAGGCTACATTAACTACTTCATTGCATAAACCATAGTCAAATTCATTCTCTGCTGGGTCAAATCCTATGCCGTAGTTGGAAATATAATCTTCAGCTGCAGACCTTCTCTGTAGTTTTTTGCCAGAGTTCTCCTCAAAGTCTTGCTTCACCTGAGATATGCTACATATTGGATGTAATTCAGTCCTGAAATTGTAAAAAGAGCAGAGTTGGAAGCTAAGAGATACAGTATGAGGCAAAAAAACAACACAAAATCATCCAGTCCCATTTAACAGCTCAGTTTTTCTGGTTAGCTGATTATATAGATTACCCTGGAGCCTGAAACTAATAGTGAGGCTGGTGTCTATTTATAAAATACTACAAGAACATCATAAACTGCAGGGGAAAGGAAAACCTAATGTTTGCCTAACACTCACGATGCAGTTATCCACCTGGATAACACACTCTGTAAGAAGCCGCCCTCATTTGAAACAAATTTCTCACCTAAGCTGTGACTGACAAGCTGATTTGTGCATGGGGGAAATCCAAGACAAGGAACACCATTGTAAGACTGAGCTTTGAGGAATAAGTCAAGTCAGCTGTGCTCACAAGGAGCCTGTATAACCACAATAATGCTACTGTCTCTTAGAGTTATTCTCAAATTCCCTTTTTCCTAAAGGTTTTGATCACCACTGTCTTGTAACTCTGTCAGGGCACATAACTCCATTTTGTGCTGTTCATTTTTAGTACCTCATATCATAATAGTGACTAGCCAGTAACACAAGTAAATAGCACAAATAAATTCATGCAGGATTCCTGATAATCTCTAGATGACAGATTGCAACAGAAACACAAGGCACAGGAGACATTTTGCTTAAAAACTATTTTTTAAAAGAAGTGGATTACAAATCAAGTGAAGTGAAGCAAAATCAAACCAAATCAAATGAAATCAAATCAAACCAAATGTTTAAATGGAAACAGTAGTTGCTTTTGTTTCTGTCAGAAAGTATTTCTTAAACATTTTAAGAATTTTTAGTAGCACAGATCAATGTTAGCATTTTTGATAGTTTTGTGTTGGGTTTTATTTTGTAGAGTATTAGTTCTATGCCCTTCTCCATGCCTAGACCTACAGAAAAAACAAATATTTTGTGTGAGATGATAGAAAGATGATCAGCTCCAACAAGATTGTAAATATCAAGAAATATCAAGTACAGACATGAAATGAATGGTGAGTTTTTACAACAGCTCTTTGGTTGCCTTAGAATTTGGCTGTCCCATGAACTTGCATCCACAGTTTTGGATGCAGACCTAATCTCAGTCATGGAATAAAACAGTTGACATTTTGTTGTGAAACCAACCCAGTTCAGCTCTGCCTACATTCAGCTACAACCCAGATTGCAGTTTAGGTGTGTAATTTCTGGGGCAGGACCCCAGCTTATCTTCCACCTTGACTCTGAGTACAGTTGAGAGAAGAACTCTCTAGACAAGTAATGTTAAAATTTTGAACAACTGGTAGCAGCCTAAAAGAGAGAATTCTTCTTTGTAACCTAATTTTACCCTTTGACTTTCTGCACTCACTACATCTTCCGAAAATTGAGTTTAAAGGGTCTGCAAGAAAAGAAAACTAATGAACGTCCAGCACCAGAAGGTGAGGGACATTTCCTATGAGATTCTGAACATCCTCTACTATTATCAATATTTTTTATCTTGCCTGTCAACTGAGTCAGAAAACTGATTTTCTGTGAGGTCAAATATGCACTATGAAGGTCACAGTAGCAATAACAAGGCATTACATTTTGCTCTCCTGTGTTCTACTCGCATAAGGATGAGTGAAGGGTCCAGAGTATTGATCAATATATCAACAGTTCTCTGGCTGAATGGGAATATAGGCTTCTAAGGAGCAATAACAGGAGAAAAATCCCTCATTTTTTAGTGCAACAGGCACTTGGGGGCTCTGAAAGCTACAGCAATTGGTGGTTCTTTGAAAATGAACTGAGGGAAATTTTTGTAGCCAATCATTTGTCAGCATGAGGTAAAAATAGACTTTTTCTAAAATTTTGCAGGCATTGCCTGGACCTAAGTATATACCCAGGCAAGAGTGCTATGTAAAGACAATTAAATATTTCTGATTATTAAAATTCATTAATTCTTGCCTTATTTTTACAACCAGTGTCCCAAATAAAACCAGAGTCCCAAGGAATTGGTGTTTGCTCCAAGGAAGGGTAACAAGGAGTGTCCTGCTGATTCCCTGTATTGCGAGCAGGTAAGATGAAACTCCCAAGGGAAGGAAGAGCCATCTTCTGACACTGACTCCTTGTCCTATCTCTGTCCTGTGTTTCTCACCCTTTGAGCTGTGCAGTGCACTCAGAGCAACAAGTTAAAACATTATTTGCCAAAGGATGTGTTCCTTGCTTCCTGTTGAGACTGTGAGTGTCATAATACAGTTAATTTATTCCCTCTTTGTAAACTTCTTACTGTTTAACATTATTTTGCTCAAATAAACTAGAAAAATAAACTGGAGACAGGGCAACATAGAGAACAAAACTGAAGTTGGCAGAGTGCTCTGACAAAAAGAAACAAAAATTACTACCTTTCTACAAGTTGTTATTTAAGTTGTTATTTTATGCGCCTGGTCTGGCTCTGGTGGCAGCAGGATCTTGTGTGCTGAAAAACACGCTCAGCAGAATAAATAGTCTTGACCTATGTTCCGTAATCAGTCCTATCTCAAACCAATCATCCTCACCAAAAGGTGCCATTAAGTGAGTTGTGAGCAACTGATAGTATGTTCTTGTGAGAACAGGCCCGAACACCATTCGTGATGCTGCCACATTTTTTGAAAAAGTAGGATTTCAAGTGACAGCTCCTCCAAAGAATAACGATCAAGTGTAAGGACAGAGTCATATCAATGCCATTCTTTTGGGCAGAGGGTGATCTTTATGTCAAAGAAAGCCAAAATCTTGCTGAAGTTCATAATGGTCTGTGTCAAGTTGAGGGTTTTAACATCCAGCCTCTGCCCTATCCATACTTCAAGGATATTATATTCCAGTCATAGAAAAATGTGAGGGAAGTTGAACATACTGTGCTAGACTTGTCTCAAGAATGCAGCTTACCTTCTCTTAGGCCAGCACCACAATATTCCAGTGTGATCAAACTACAGATCAATATTTAGCATATAATCCTTATTGGAATGAGAAAAACATCAAAACTATCTTATGTTTTAACATGTGTCTCAGATTGGCAGACCTGTGCTTAATGTGGCATTCTCCAAAACTTAGAAAACACTGTTGCTGTAACAGGTTTAAGCTTTCCATTATCACAACAGCATCTGTTCACTGCTGCGGACAGTTTTTGGAGAGGTGGTTGAGCATGATCCACTATGGTAACTTATTTTGTCTAGGGCTTTGAGTGCTGAAAAAGTCTCAAAAAGGGGAAATCAAACATGAACAGGTAGCCAGAAAGGGGCCACACATCCCTGTCTTAATTCTTTCCCAAAGTTCCCATGTGAATACTGGCTGCTGCTGTGATCCTTAGAAATGCACTTCTAGGGGTGATGAGGCATCATTTTTGTACTCCCTAGACTACCTGGAAGAATTTTGTGAGCCAAATGGCCACAAGGAATGACCATCTCTTGTGAAGGGGCATGACAAGACTGGTCACACCAGGGCTCCCACCATCACCATGCCTGCTGCTCTGAGCCAAGCACAGCTCTTACCAAAGGGATATTACACATTGAGTGATCAAGCACTATGCAAACTATTAATAACTTTTAAACAGCCTGAGCAGCCTTCAGTGCACATGCAGCTTGTGCCAGCTGTCATGAAAACTGCTTTGAAATGAAAGAGGGTGTAGCTACTGCATGTGTGACTAATCTCTGCTGAAGTGTATGGTAATACTTTCAGTCTTCAAACCAAACACATGCATCCACTTTCTCTCTTTAATTGAGAGAGAGCATCTCAGTTTCACATGAATTTCAGTACAAGAGGCATGACTGTATGAAAGAAATTACAATTTTTAATTATGTTAAAAAGAAGCTGACAGGAAAGGTTCATCTAAATAATATGTTCTCATAATTTTGCATTTATGCTTAATGCTTGGTAGAAAATACATCTGGTAACTATTAAAAGCATGGATAAATATATTCAATTTTGTTCTGTTGACCAGGGTGGTACAGTTGTGACCAGACTTGCTCCAGAAGCAGCCCCACCATGGCATGGTGCTCCAGCCCAGCCTGGGACATCCACACTGGGGCTATGCGAGCTCTTCACTGGCTTCTTGACATTTCTTTGCAAAATTACACTTACCCAGGCTGTGGAAGGGGCTGTGTTATGTTCTCCTTACCTTCTTTCTAGCCAGGGAAAAGCTTCCAAAAGTGGGGCTATACTAAAGGGTGAGTGCTGTGGACTTCAGTTCTATGTAGTGAGTGTGTGGCAGGGAAGTTCTTCAAAGCCCATGTGAGGGGACTAGATACTGAGAGCTTACCACAGACTCAGGACTGTTTCCTCCTGTAGCTTTCCTTCAATAGCAGCTCTTTGTTTTTGAAAAGTCCTGTTGCCTATTTTAAGGGGTGGATTCTGGGATTTGGGTCCTGATGAGGCCCAAGCATCCCAGAAGCCAAGTACCTTAAAAAATATGAATCACAGTGATATCAGTGTTTCTTTGCAGCTCCAGAAGTAAACATGCTTTCACTGGACTCATTGGAAAATAACACTTTGCCACCAGTTCTGGAAGGGCTGGACCCATTTCTGCTTAGAAGCTACCAGGCACTCTGTCTGCATAGGACTGCACAAGAGTGTGAAAATGTCGCCTGCAGATCAACTGTTCTAGTGAAAACTTAGCATTTTGGATCAAAAATGGGTGATGGGGGATGGATTCTGTTATCACTACAGTCTCCACCATCACACTTGCACTCTTTAAACAGTTTTGTAAACACATGTAGATGATATTTATTAGCTGTCAGCAAACTTAGTTATCTTCCTTTGTCTGGAGACAATACAATGCTAAAAGTAAAATAAATGGCTATTAAGGGTATTAAAATAGAAACTACTAACAGTTTATGCTTTCTCTGCATGGTTTTACTTTTCTTGAAGTTTTATGCCACTTCTGAAGATGATGTCTTGAATTGTAACAATGATTCATAGTTTTTTTTCTGCCGTGGCAAAGTCCAAGTCTTTCAGGAGATCCAGCAAAGGAAGAATTTCAAACAATAACAAGAGTTTTCGTAGGTAGCTCTTCATGTTTTCCAGTGGCACAGATTCAGGATGTTCATTAACTACTAAATGTGAACATTTTAAGACTGTATGACTGAGGTGAAAATACTCAATGAGAATCACTGATACCTGAACTCTCACTGCAACTTGCTAATGGAAAATAAAAACCAGCATGGAAAATTACCTTTGGAGTCTAAAAAGACACCTTAGCCTCCCACCCTGCTCTATTGGTTTGTATGAAATGGATCTGCTCAGAAATCATATCCCAAAACACTGTGAGTATGAACTGAACGGATAATATCTCTGTGATGCTTGGCTGGGCAGTGCTCCAACATCAATGAGGCTTTCTGAAAGAAGAGTTTGGGATCACTCAGTGGTCCTGTTGCTCTCCTGGACTGTTGAACAAGTGTTGACCAGTTTCTCTACACACACAGCATTTTCTCCAGTTACCTTCTGAAAAAGTTATCAAATGTTTTCTGTTTAATGTCTTTGGTGTGGCTCCAGGCTGGTCCCAGTGAAAGGTGGATTTATGACAAGTGAGGGCAGAGTTGTGTCTATCAAAACTTAATAATTCCCTGCAGTGGAGAGACAGTGCACTGTGTAGCATGCATAAACCTGTATGTATTGTGTTATTTGCATCTATTTACTTACCTGCACTGAAGAGACCTTTTCTATCCACCTTTTGAGGAATTTTATTTAATTCACTATCAACTGCTGAAAAGCACCAAAAAAGAAAATAAATTAATTCACTTACTTTTGTCTTTTCCAGCTTGTAAATGCACAGCAATGGCTAGGATAGGTGAAGTTTGCCTCAATCAAAGATCTAAATTTGCTTAAGTCAGGAAGCTTTTTTAAATTGTATGTAGACCTTGCTCTTAGCTTCTTAATGAGTTCTAATCCATGACTTGGCAGGAAACTGATTTTCGTGCTGGAAATATCCCTTTAAGAAAACATATGAAAATCTTGGTAAAAAGCAAATTTACTTCTGCTCAACAATGGATATGCATTTTAGACTGTCCTATTCATTCTCAGAGTAGTGACTGGAAACAGATCAGCTGGAAATCTACACTGAAAAGATGATCCAGTGCTAAATTGGCTGTTCCTCCAGGAAAATGAGCTAATATCCATTGCAAACAACAATCAAGTGATGTTAGTGTGTGAGAACAGAAGAAAAAATCCCATAATATTCTGGATAAAAATTAGCAGGCATATAAACTATTACTGCCATATGATGCTGGGTTTAGTAAACAGCCATTAACTGGAGCAATCATCCCAGAATACTGTTAAATGACAAAAAAAGGCTGATGAAATCACAACAGAAGTTTGCTATATGAACATCACATCATGGGAAGGCTGCTGTGGAAAAGGCAATAAACACAAAGAGAGAAGCTCACATGTGAGTACAGATGTGAGGACAGGTTGGGGATATCAGATTTTGTATTCATTAGGAAGAAAAACAGATTAAAGAGAGACAGGGGTGGCATTCTTCAGGCTGTTAGGAACAAAAAAATCCCAGCAAAACCTCAGAGGTTTAGAAAACAAATATAGCACAGGCTGAAGCAAGGAAAGGGGCATGCCTGCAGGAGATTGGGAGATGTGTTTATGCAGAAGGCAATTACTACGGGACAGGCTATCAGAGGCAGCGATGGAATCAGCAGCCATGAGTGTACTAAGGAGAGCATTGGAGGGGATTTTAAAAGGAAATATCTTCTGCAAACACTTAATTTTGACTCGTGCCATGCAAGTGAAGACAGGGAAGAAGGACCAAGGGTGCTCCATCTCCAGGCTAAGAGATACTCGGGAATCCATCCCCATAGCTCCAGACTGTAACAGATGGGGCAAAACATCTCTGCATTTCCCTTACTGGGGCACAAACCATGTCCCTCAGATCATGACAGCCTGAGATCAACTCCTTTCTCTGAAGAGCAAAGGTAAAAGTGAACTGCACCAAATCACCCTTTCTCCTTTAAGCCCTGTGCTCTCACAGCCTGAGACTGATCCAGGATGCACTGTTTGCTGAGGCTGCTCTGCTCTTTATTCTCCAAGAAAAGAAAAGATTTCTCCCTAATCAAGGGATTGGATGGACAATATTTGCAGTTTTCTCCATGTCCCCTTGAAGGTACAGTTTCCAATTCATCTTTGACAATGTGATGTCACGACATGTTATTTGATCTCTATCACCCAACATACACAAGTTGTTTTTATTACCACATTAATACAGGAGAGTGGTGCCATGTGGTGGGGAGACTGGGTTTTCGCAGCATGTAATAAAGTTTAGACAGCTGCTATGCACCACACACACATTTTCACTTCTTTTCTCTGGTCTAGAAAGCAAAATCAATACCAGGAAAGGCCTCTGCCTGAGCCCCAGCCAAGCCTAAGAAGTTCATAGGCAGATGATAAAGCAGTTTGGAAAATGGGTAAAGAGGATCTTTGTGTCCATGCTGTGTCCACAACTGAGGCTTTACATCCAGGCTCTGAAGGAATGTGCCACCTTCAACAACTGGTCAATGGGCTGTGGCAGCAGAGGAGCAAACACAAACTCCACTCCACTGCCCTAACTGGGGGCCATGACTTTTACTGGGAGACAGACTTGTGTGCTCCAAATTGCTATGAACTTCTGCAGGGCAGGCTGAGAGAAGCCACACCTCTCACAGAAGAGGTCCTGAGGTCCTGGGCCTGTTCCTGCAGGAGCTAAACCCAGCAGCCGATGAGAAATTTTAAGCAATCGATTTCTAGCTTGGATGCTTGAAGAGGTAATTAGGTTGGAATGAGCAGCCTCAATTTTCACTTGTGCTGACTACTGCCCTCAGTGCTCTGCCTAATGAAAACTGTCACCCAGAGTATATGCTCATGAGTCAAAAACTAAACAGCAGGTTTCTGCTTAAATCCACAGGCAACATCACTCATGGCATCATTAAGAGAATGTGTAACTCCATAGTTCTAAACAAGAGCACAGAAAATGTTTTCTTTGGCTTTTTAGCTAAAAATCATTACTGAGTCCAAACTGGTATTACACTGTGTGGAAATAAGCAATTATGAATAGGAATAGCACTTAAAAAGATCCAAAAGTTTACTGAATCTCTCATCACCTCCAAATAGATTCAAAGATATTAAATATTTTTTCCACAAAAATTTTTCTTCTTATTTAAGAGACTTTTCTTTTCATGCCAATTATCACACATTAACAGAATGGAGTTAGGGAAAGTGCTTTGTATGCCCCAGTGGGGTTTTTTTCAGCATGTCTGTGAGGGATGGCTATGGGTACACCACTGACAAGCCCCGAAAAGGAAACGCAGACATTGTGGAGGTGGTTTAATAAATTACTCCACTGAGTTACCACACACATATACCTCAGCACAGAGGTTCTTTGGGATGGTGTTAGAGGCTTGATAAGTTAAATAAGCCTGATGAACAAGATTATAAAGTGACAGTAGCAAATCAAACCCGAAGAAATCAGCAATTGAAATACGTGTTCTTGTGTTGTCATTGCTTGGCTGTGAGTCATCAGCCTTGACAGCAGCCGGTGCAGGAACAGCAAATGAATCTACCTTCTTTTCCAGTCACTCCCCTTTCCCACTGGGAGCCCCTGTTTGATTAGCAAAAAGTACTGACCAGCTGATGAGGTCTGAAAGGCACCTACAGAAATGGCAAAAAATAGCTCCTGGAGCAGAAATCAGTGCAGGGTAGGTGGACAGGGGAGAACAATTTTCTTCGTGCTTGTATCTAAACTGATCTCTGGCTGTGCTTCAGGGACTCAGCTGTTGAGCTGGGGATCTACTGGAGCTCTCCTGCAGCCTCCATATGTGGGATTAGCAAGGAAGACAAATTGCAAGGGTGGGATGGGCCACAGCCATACCTTGCCCTGCATCGAATCAGGACACAGCCAGAGAACTACGGACACCAGCAAAGGCTGGTGCAACCCACTACAGCTCTGAGAGGAGCAGCAGACAATTAAATGAAACTCTGCAGCTGAAAATGGAAGCTATGAAACTCTAAGTTGGAAACAGAGTGCATATCTGTATAGAAGGAATATGTATAGTTGTGGGATTTATTAGCTATTTGATTTACTGGCCTACTGTCAATGCTGAAATCCTTTAACTCAAAATTTGATGTCTTTCCCAAAGACAGATTCTAACTCAGCCAAGAGCTGTAAGTCTGAGAGAGGAATTTATTTGTGGAACTCTGTAGCCTGTACAAGGCCTATGATTGGTGCCATTTGTGTTTGTCTTTCTTTCACATTACTTTAATGTGGTGAATTATAAAATAGAAGTTGGCATTAATTGACTCTAACATTCATTCAAGAAGATCAGGAGTTAAACCACCTTGATGTTCATTCTGTTGAAACACTGCAGTCTGCAACGTGGATTTGATTGCAGCAACAGCAAAAATATGATTTGTCCCAGCAAAGATATGATTATGGGTCAATCATTTCCACAAGTGAAAGCACATCCCTGGTGTACACTACAGTGATGGATGAGTAAGAAGGCTCTTCTTTCATGATCCCATCCAGGATAAAAAGGTAATTTCCCATCCACTGAATAGTGGATGTATTGGTAATGTAACAGAAAACTTTTTACACAAATAACTCAGTGTTAGAAATTGAACTATCAAATGAATCTCAACTACAGGCAAATCAATTTGATAAACCTCCAGAATATGATTGTATCAAGTATAGCTTGCAAAGAAAATGCATTTACTTTTCGCTACAGGAAACAATGATTTCCCAAAGTAACACCTATGATATTACTGATGAAAAGATGCTCCAGTGTCAGTCTTTTCCAAAAAAAGATGCTTTGAAGAAACAATGGAAGTAGAGCAGAATGCAGTAAACCCAGCTCTTTATGTCATAGTAGCACTGACCATCACACTGTAGATAATAAGGCTTTCAGAAGAGCTCTGGATTCAAGTCAAGGTTAATCAGACATTTTTTATCCCTCTTTTCGGATTTGTAACCACTCTAGCAACTGTGTAAAATATTCTAACAGCTCCAATGACCCCTCTCACTCATTCAGGGTGATTTTTAGCCCTCTCTGGACAACCAGGGTAGATGCGAAGAGAGAAAGGTTCCGATGAATCAGTGAGACAGAGAAGGAATCCCACATCTCTCTTGCATGTGGTGGCATGTGCTCAGAAACACAGGCAGCTGTGCAAATTCATATATTTTTGGACGCTATGGCAAACTGTGTCTTGAGGTAATGGTGGCTGAGATCCATGAACATCCTTCTGCTGAATTTTCTACTGCTGAGTTCTCGATTGCCAACTCATCACCCACCAATGATATCCTGCTGGAACTGTGTGGGATGTATCTCATGCCTATCCCAATCCCAATCCCCATAGGATGGGAATTTTGCTTCAGAATTAACCTGCGCAGATGCAGGGGCAGCTCTTCAGTGGCAAGTAATTCAGATTTCAGCACTAAGAACCACTCACCCAATCTTGATTTTGCTCAAACAGAAAATCAAAAGCATATTTTTTTCTAGAGGAATAAACAAAGCAGAACGACTCCTCTCTTGCACAGTTTAATAAACTGTGGAGAGGAACCTGGATCTAAATGTCTCTTGAATCTAATACTCTCAAAATTTCGAGGACAAAGTGAAAATAAAATTATAGCCTGAAATTTCAGTTATGGCTTCTTTGTTTTTATTCAGAACTAGACCTCTGGTCTTGAACTCCAAGGTTTGCAAGATGTTGAAATCCAGACTGGCATTCATATGTTCTTCTCAGACCTTTCCTAAGGAGTCAATAATGAGAAAAATGTTTTCCAAATACTACTTACAAAACAACGGGTCCATTGGCTCCCTGGAAGACCTCATTTGGTAATTTTTCTAGGTTGTGATTATCACTTAGATTTCTGAAAGACACAATATTTTATGCTGAAACAATCTGAGACTAAAAAGAAAAAAAATTCTTGCAGAAGTTACTATCTTCATTTTTCAGAATTACAAACAACAGAAATAGTTACAACTCATCCAGATATGTTCCATTAAATGCATGATTCTCAATGTCCTGAATTCCATTTTTATTGAGCCATCTGCAACAGAGAAAAGGAAAAGAGAGTTGTGTTCTTATTTATGCTTCATGAAAAAAAGGTATGCAATTCAAAACAGGAAATCTCAAACAAATAACATTATTAAATGGATGCTAAAATGGTGAAATTTCTACAAATCCCAGGCTGTAAGATCCTTGTAAGTAGTTGGAGGAAGGCTTTGGAGGGATCAGACGTGAATAGGGTGGATGAGTGGTACCATCAGAGATGGCAGCTGGAGTAAGCTCCTGAAGTAAGGGCAGAGCTGGTGAGGATGCTGGTGCTGCTCATGGCTCCACTGGGAAGGCAGCAGAGGAGCCAGGGAGAGCAGGGTCTTTCCTCTTGGTGGTGTCAGTGCCAGTTTTACTCTTAACAAGGTGCTTTTGAAACACTGGGCCGTGGCTTCATCTCTGCCAATTATTAGGGAAAAAAGCCTGCTGTGTGCCATGGGCTCACGTCCACAGCCAGGCAGGTGGAGGAGTGGGGCTGACAGTCACTGAGCCAGGCAGAAGGGCAGGAGGGGGCAGCCAAACTGCCCAGAAAGCAGGTGATTCCTCCTACAATGCTGCCTTGACAAATTATACCTCCTGTCTGCTCTGCTGCCCAGCCCTACCTCCCCAGGCTCCTTTCCCCAGCAGGAGACACAGGTAGTGAACCTGGCAATTGGAGCTCCTGGGGCTCTCCGCCAAGTTTTTACTCTGGTGCATTACCTAATTAACGTTTAATGACCTTCCCTCTGTCCCTTTGTGGTCCTAAAAATTTACATTTAGGTCAGTTATATTTATCATCTTTATGGTGCAATCTTTCATCTTGCCTTAAACGTCACTTTGCAGCTCACGCCCTCTCCAACAGGCAATGACAGATCTGACTGATGGCAAAAATGGCCTGATTTAATTAAACTGTCAGCAAACCTGGACTCTTTTCTAATTCACTTTGAAGGCTGAGCATGCAAGTGACCCACTTATCTGAGGTCTGAGGTGGTGAGCTAAGGTCAGCATGGAAATCAGTCATGGGTCTGGCTGAAAGGATTGCGCTTTTGACCATGACAGGCAGATGCACATAGCTCTGTGTCTGTAATGTCTGTCAGCCTGGATCAGGAGAACTGTCACCGTCCCCTTCACTTGCCAGCACTATTAGACATGAATGAGCAGGCATGGAGGAGAGACAGGTCCCTGCTTACAGCATTTGAAACATTTATTATATTACATTGATCTTATAAATTTGTAGCTGCCAGCCTGATAGATATGTTTTTAATCACACTATTAGCACTTACTGCATTTTCTCACTGAACATGATGTTAATGCAATGAGATACTAAGGCTGTAAACTACAGTCACTGTAGCCACACAGTGTGGACTATGCACTCCTGTCACCTGGTTAATAGCATCTGAGTAGTAAAAAGAACAAAAAAAATTACCCAAATCCCAGGACCTCATTATAGTACACATAGATAAATTCCTATTGAGACAAATTCTCCCCTCACTTCAACCAGCATCCTTACTGACTCCACAAACTCTTACATTAGCAAGGTGACAATGGAGGCGGAGATCCGGAGCTTGGACATGGGGGCTTTTCCTTACCATTTCTTTGCTAGAGCAGATTTTTCAAACTCCAAAATTCACCCAGTGCAAGAGGTCACTGCCCCTGAAATATCATTTACATCATTTTTTGGGACTGACAAGATCTATCTTAGAACCTGAGTGGCATGCAGACCCGGAAGCAAGGGGAATTTCTTCCATAAATTTTTAGCACTTCATTACCAAATGTCTCCTCAGTTCCCACCTGTGCTGATTCCATGCATAGCATAGGATCAGATGCAATCCAAATTACTGGCAGAAATTTGCTTGGAGTCTGCCACAGCTAAGCCTATTAAAGTGGTTTCTCCCTAGAATGTGGGGGTTCAGTGAGTCCTGGGTGATTTTAATCATCTTGATACGCCTGCTTTCTCTAAATAATGTTGCCATAACCATAACTTTCTGTTGAGTTGCCGTGACTTCAGTTTTGTATAGAAAAAGGGCAAATTTGTGCCTAAAATGAACTAACACAACACCACAGCTTAAGGAAAGCCTAATCAGGGACTCTCAAAGGGCACATTCAGGGCCTCCATCCAGAATTGCTCTAGGGAGAACTAGAGCAAAGTCAGGACTTTGTCTGACCAGTCAGGTGCTGGAGGGCAGGTCTGCTCACACAGCTCCTGCTGCTCCTGCACACACTGGTGGGTGCAGGGTGCCTATGACAATGGGGAGCTGCAGGAGGAAGGGCAAAGCAGCTGGAAGTGGACATGATCCCCTCACCAGGACAATTTTGCTAGCAAACCAGCAGCCTGAAGTCCCCAGAGAGGTATCCTTCTATACCCAGACAATAATCATACCACAGAATCAGAGGAAGGTTTGGGCTGGAAGGGACCTTAAAGATCACCCAGTTCCAAAGCCCCTGATATGGACAGCAGCACCTTCCACTAGACCAGCTTGCACAAAGCTCCATCCAACCTGGCCTTTTGCACTTGGAGGGCTGGAGCATCCACAACTTCTCTGGGCAACCTGTTCTACTGCCTCACCCCCTCACTGTAAATAATTTCTTCCTGATATAAGCGATGAAACATTTTGGGAGGAGAGGGGGAAGCCAACTTCAAGGTGCTCAAGTGGTGCAGAGAGGTCAAAACACAGCAAAGCTCTGGCATATTTATCTCACCCTTCAGTGGTATTATGAAAATAAACAGTATTTGTTGTGCAGTGCTTTGGAAATATATACTTGAGAAAAGTCTGGTGTGTATGTGTGTGTGTGTGTGTGTTTAAAACTTCAGAACTTGAAGTAGAGAGAGGTTGTGCATTACTGTTAGGGAAAAGGAAGAGATAAAGCTAAATGACTTGTTCCTGCACACTGTTCATTATTGACGGCCTGACCTTGCTCCCCCCAGAATCGACGTGAGCTCAATCAGTCAATTCAAACCTTGCTTTCCTCTGTCAGTGTGCCAGGTAAACCACACAAACATGATGGGAATTTTTTCCAGTCTGGCCACTGGCTAAGTGAAAGGAAGGCAGCTTGTTAGCAAGCAAACAGTATGTTTTGATATACAGAGAGAAAGGATCAAAGAAGCCAGCTAGTTCATTAAAATACATGACTGTTCAAATCAAATGTAGAGTCATCTAACCTTGCAGTTCCAAACTGCTTTTTGAACCCGCCTGTACCAATGCATTAACATTGTGGACAAATAAACCACATTTCCACAACATCTCCATACATTCTGCCCAAGTAATAAACGTCTTTGAGTGATGTGTCTGACTGTAAATATTTATGAATCGTGCCATCCGTTTGAACACAATTTGTATCACGGGGAACTGTAGCTGTAGGTGTTTAGCCTTGGCATGGGTAATTACTAAATTCATTCTCTGATGTGCTTCTAAAAAAAAGAGCAGGACAAGAACACAACAAAAAAACCCAAAAGCATTCATTTGTTTCATGGCAAGGAAACAGAATACAGAGATCTCAGGAGCAAGGAGAAATGTAAAATCTCAAATTGAATTTGGAAGTGCATGAAAAAGTGCCCAACTCCTGGTATCCTTGACCCTGTTCTGGAAAAGAAATGAGCTAACAAGGAGAATAATGAATTTACTGTGTCTACTCACAGAATCACACTTTCAGAACTCAGGCCCATGAATGAATTTCTTTCAATTGTACGTATATTGATATTGTCTTGAATATCTCTGAAAAATAAAATACAGTAGAAACTACACCTTTTTGTACTTCTGTGAGCCTGTCAACACAATATCCTGCTTCAAACACAGTATTTTTCCCTTATATTCAATCTGAGGAAGTACTACAGACACAGGGTAATAACCAAAGTTTCCAAGACGTATTTTTTCCCCAGAGCACAAACCTTCCTGATAAAAAAGAGGTTGGAGCAAAACACCCCCATACTTTCCTCCCTAATAGGCTGAAGACATTAAAATGCATAAAAGCTCAGGTCTATAACCCTGAGGTGGATGAAATAGCTCCTCCAGCAAACATGCAATAGGAGAAAATGCAGAAAATGCAATCGGAGGGGCTGCGAGGCTGCCCCTTCTCCCAGCCTCACAACCAGGAGGAGGAAAGCCATTAGCCTTTTTGGCCTGATTCAGCAGGGTACCTACCAGCCCATGAATCATTCCCCAGCTGATGTCAACAGGGTTGCTTATAGGCTTTGTATGTGCTTAAGAACTTAAATGCAGGACCCCTGTCTGTGTAGTTTGTTGAACAGACAAGTAGGAATTTCCATCTCTCCTCAGTTGTGACTAATACAAAAAAAAAAGGAATGTTCTGTTGCTGGTTCAATATAGGCCCCAAAAAAGTTAAATAGTGTTGCTCATAATTTAGACTGGGGATATGGCTGTTTCCTTGCTGTTTCTGTTGGAAAGCATGGAACAAAATTAATTCTCTGCAAAGCTTGAAATTAAGCGCGGTTCCAAAATTATCTCATGCTGACAGCTCCATACAGCCACAACTCTGCATTGAGTGACACTCACACAGAGGCTTCATTCAGGAAACTGAGGACAGCAGAGGCAGGAACAGGGGGGGAACGCAGCACCCATGCAAGTGAATTGTACCCCTCTACTAAAGATCTTCCCTTTATAAATATCAAGACCTGTCTTTTTGGAACTTAAATATTGACACAACTGAAGCCAAGAGGAATTTTCTTATTGACCTCAGAGGGACCAAGGTTTGAACCAAGGTCTAGTTTGGGACTCAATCAGTATCAAGGTCTATTTATTCTTACAGGCAAGAGAGGAGTTGCACCTAAAATATTAAAAGCTTTTGCTGGTACAGGACACAGTAATTCCTCTCTAGTTAAGATTGATGATAAACACAAAGGTGTACAGGTGAAAGTCTCTGTAGTGCCATAGTTGTTGCATTGTCTAGATGGTTTCGAGGAGCAATGAACTAAAGTTCTCAGAATTACATATGTCAAATGTATTCCTGAAATGGATTTCTTATCTTTTATGTCTGTATACTATATTCTGGCATTCCTCTCTATGTTTTATATGCATTTTTATTGATATCAATGGCTATTACTAAGATAGCCATTAATAATTGCACAATAAATGTTTCTGCAGGTTGAAATCTTCTAATCAAAGACCTGAAGATGCAGAACTTTGTATGTGAATTAACAATAAATCTTGTCCAAAAGAATGCTTTCAGTTATACTAACAACTGATTGAGAAATGTATGTCAAAATATTTTTCAGTCAAAAAGAAACCAAGTTTTTCTGATATGCGTTTTTTCTACAGAAGAAGAAGAAGTGCTTTAGGAAATTAACAGCCTGCTTTCACACAAAATTTTGCACAAACATTTTTTTCCTCATTGGCACTGGAATTTTTCATGGTAAAAAAATTTCATTCTCTGGACCGTTTTACCGCCAGGGGAAAACAGAAAAGGGTATGGTAGATAATTCCCTGAGGTTGGTTGGTTTTCTTTTGTGGGTTTTTTTTGTTGTTGTTCTGTTTTGTTTTTGTTTTGTTTTCATTTTAAAAAAAATTATTTATTTATTGTTATTTTTTGTTATTTTTCTTTCCTCAGTGATGTGACCAGTTCTGATGGAACTTAGCTCTGAGATGTGACTCTTCCCATGTAGGTCAGAAAATTTTCACCAGGTGGTAACAAATTTCCACTGCCACCATCCTGGTTTGGATTTCAGCTTCTGAAAGAGGAGTTATCTGTCCCCTGGGCCACCCAGACACGTGCTCACACTGCAGTTAGAGTGGTCTGTAAAGTGCAAATTCCAAGGCTTTGTAGCAGGGAGACCTGGAGAGAACTGAGACCTTCTGAGCCACATTATCATCAATGCCTGCAAAATTACAACCAACATGCCACTGTGGAGCTAGTAAATGAACACATAGAGAATCATGTCTTGAAACGCTTTGCTAGAGCAGAAGAACACTCAAAGGCAGCTTTCAGAAAGTGAAAAGCAAACGTTCAAACTTACAGCAAAACTTTCTGGAAAGAGTGAATCTTGTGGACAGCAGGTAAAAACCGAAGGCCAGTGTTTGATATTAACCTAAGGGGAAGAGAAAATGAAGATTATTCAGTCTGCCCCTGGAAAGAAGGCAGAAATTAATGAAGAGGAAAGAACATTGGGCTTAAAATGTTTGTCACAAAAGGCAGAGTTTAGCCACAAAAGTGGGGTTTCCCAGTAGGAAACTTGAAATTGTAATTTAAAAAGGTTTTTGTCCAAAGTACAAGCTGAATTCTGCCCCACAGAGGTAAAGGGAGAAATCCTACCTTGGATGATAATATAGTCCCTCCTGATGATCTCAGTAAATTGTTCATATTAATTTCCCAACAATATTCTAAGAAATCAACTCCACTGACACTGAATTATTTTCATAGTAGATGTTTTACGACAAAAGTATCGACCCACCACAATTTTAGCCTTCTACTATAAGAGAGAACAAATTAATTTCCGGAGAAATTAATTGATGAAATTAGGAGAGAATTAGAATGTTTTACTCCCCAGCACCTTTAATAGTGAGGAGCCAAAACCATGGAATATTTAAGCAGTTTGTGCAGCTGGAAATGGACCCAAGCCTCTGTCCTTCAGTACCTCCACCCTCCCTCCCACTGCACTGACCATCCCTGACCTCTGCACTGTGGTTCCTGTCCATGAAACAGCTCCCCAGAGCTGCTGACTCTGAAGGAAAACCCTGAGCTCACAGCCAGTGAGGTCACAGGTATCCACAGAGATGGACCACGTTTAATTTAGTCAAATTTTGTTATCAGCAGCAAAGACAGGAAACAAAGAGAAATTTTGGATTCTTGAAAGTCTGATTATATCTTTGTGTTTTTTAATATATGAGATGGTAGAGAAGGTAACGTTTCACTAAGAATATTGGTTTCTTAAGAAACATAGGATATGTAAAGTTTTTTCATCCTAGCACTTAGAACAATATTCTTTTACTATTAGATGTGACTTTTTTTTTTTCCTCTTTTTTTAACAGAATCATTCCTGAATAGTTGAATTGTGATCAAAGGGCTAGTTGAGACTGGAAAAAGGAAACATTGTTCATATGATGTTTTTTTATGAACCTAGATTATTTCAGGAGAGTTGCAATCTTTCAGATTTCATAATTTGAACTGAAACTGAACACCTCCATGTGACAACCAAATCCTACATTTGGGAACTCAGGGTGACACATAGGTCCATAAAAAAGTCATTCACTTGCATAAGTACTGCTCTGAGCTCCCTGAGATGGTATCTGGTTATCCTCAGATGCTGAAAAGCCAACTTTGATCTGTCTCATCTTGTAACAGAAAGCAATACTTCATATGCAGGGAAAAATTAAAGTAGTATTAGTGAATATTCAAGAAGCCAATTTGGGAAAGTTGCTGAAATGTCAAGACTGTTTCGTTTCAGGATTCAGAGTGGTTTGACATTGCATTAACTTAAAAATAACAGCTGTCACATGTGACCAAGAAAGCTCCACAAAAATGCCTTTGAAAAACTATTGCATATCGTTAAATAGAAAGCATGATTAATGAAGCAGGTGGATTACACAAGGCCCTTGTTACTTAAAATATTTCTGCACTTACGCTTCATAAAAGGACTTAGTTGAAAAAAATCAGAAGCAAAAGGAGAAAAACCTGTAACTTCCCTTTACAATATTTTAAAATACACTCTGTAAATTACTGGAGAGATACAGGGTGTTAGTAGAAAGCTGTCTTTAATTTTAAATGAGTCATATGCTAAAAATTCATGCAATCCTCTTCTACAAGCACCTTTTAAACACAAATTATGGCACACATTTTCCTTAGTAGGAAAGTGAAGGAGGAGACTGCTGCCAAGTAGTGCGTGGCTACTGCAGGACAGAGAAGACATAAGGAGCTTTTCTTTCTACAGTCCTTTCCCAAGAAAATCTCAGTCCTCATGGTGCAGCAGTGAAAGGTGACAGGACTCTAACATCTGCTATTCAAACACTGCTCCCAAGGGCAACTTAATCCCAGCATATCAAAATTCCATGTTGGTTATCAGGGCTTTCACCATACATGTGACAAAAAACATCCCCAATGCCTTGGGTTAGTTCTGATCTTTCCAGTAATTCCAAAGTGTTCAGGGCTCAATTTTCACTGGTGTCAACTGAGCAGCATGAGATGAAGAGGAAAGCATCTTTGACAAATCATTACATATTGAAGTAAATCTACAGGTGGCACAAGGCACTGATTGCACACAGGCACAGAATGGTGATTAGGAGCATGAGAGGATGTTCCTTTAATTAAATACAGAAAAAGAACTGAAAAAATATTTAGCTAGACTGCAGCCTGGATCTTCCCTCTCTTTTTATTCCACCAGCAAATCTCCAGAGGCCTTTAAGTGGATAATCATTTTAGAATGTGGATAATCCAATTTACTGAATATCTTTCCTGCAGGACAGCTTTGTCAATATATTTACCATACAATGTATACATCCTTAGTAGCCTCACTTTAAACAAGTGTCCTCTTTAATCTCTGTTATAACTGAGTCCCCCCTTGCCATGCATAAACAGCTTGGTGAGAACCTTTTATTTTCAGATGGCTGATGGCTGCTTTCCAAGGTATTAATTGTCTTTCTGAAAAGGCTTACTGGAGTCAGTACTTAAGAAAACACAACCAGCAGAGGAAAAAAAAAAATTCAGAAACTAATTCCTGGAAGATTCTGGCTGCTTATCTCCAGATATAGCAACATGTCTGCTCTGTTTGGTGCCAAATTGTAGGAGCTATTCTGACAAATCTGGGAACGCAGTTTACCTCATCAGTTTCCTGGGGGTATTTGCTAAATTGCAAACTCAAGGTAGGCAGAGATAAACACAACTTCACTCAGGAAGCATTATCTTTGTGTCCCTTAATCACACTGGTTACTTGATGGTGCGTGTGAGCCTGATTCCAGTGAGACATTCCTCTGATTCACGTATCCCATGCTTCTTAAATCTGCAGCCCCCAGTCCTGGGGAAAGGTCTTTAACTGTGAGGCTGCCATGCCAAAGGAAGGAGTGCACCATCACTTCTTTTTATTGCAGAGTCAACTCCAAGAAAAGGGTCAGTAATTCTGTGGAATTTGCTGCACCTGCAGCAATTGCAGATTTGTGTTTAGGAACCACCAGGCAGGTACAAGCAGCTGCAAGGCTTTGGAGTTGGGCTCTGTTCCCTCTGCAGGCAAAATCCGTGGTTTTGGGACCTACATTTCCCCTCCCCTCCAACAATTCAGCTCTATGCTCTCAAAATTAACCTGAAAGGAGTGTTACATTCAAATCTTTGTATTGTAAGCTGAGATTGCTAAATACAGGACATTGACACCCCTCAAAAATGAATCAAAGGACAGAGATTACATATGAGAACTAATTTTGGAAAGAAAATTAATTTGAAAAGCCATCACTACATTATTAAAGAGACTATGCCACAGGTCTCCCTAATGAGAGCCAGATAAATAATCTTGTACCCATGAAAAGGTCAGCCAGTTACCATTTTAAAGCAGTCTGTCTCTTCGACTCATACCCAAGAAGACCAATTAACAAGTCTCTGCTTCTAAAAGACTGGTGAGAAAGTTAAGGTTGCCTATTTCTGGAAGGTTTAGGCTGTTCAGCACTGTGTTTTTTCAGCATTTTCATCTCCTTTGTGTTTTTGCCATACTGGTAATGATGATGCAGGAGACAAAGAGAGTGGGCTGAGGAGGAAATGTATTTGTCTCCAAGTTGACAGAGATAAAATCATATTAATATTCAACAGCTGGTGGCCATAATGAGCCCATGAAGCTGATGAGGGGACTGATCAGGCTAGCTACAGCTTCTTGCCTGCCTATAAACATGACCTAGTGGCTATAAAACCATTTTTGTAGAAACACAGAGAAAGCCTTGCAAACAATGTGTTGCAAAGGTCATTAAACTAATGGGCTGTAGTACCTGGGTTCAATTTTGGACATTGACACTGATTAATTTTTTTTCACTGTGTTTTGTAAATGAAAACCACCGGTAAACAGAATTTCTTTCTGAAAGATTTTCTGCATTGTGTTTTAAGAGTTCTGCTACAGCCACAGAAATGTGTAAGGAATCAGTGCATGTGTCTTGTCCCTGCCAGACTGTCCCCATAGCTGGGAGCTTAAGAAGAACCACAATGATCCAGGAATGGGCAGGTCCTTGTTCTTTGACGTGCTGGTTGCAGCTTGGTCTCTTTGTACCTCCTTACACAGTAAGACAGAATCACCTAATCTGTTATGTGACAAGATATCGACAAAACTATGTGCTATTCCTTCCTAACTTACAGCAATTAATGTGAAAATTAGGCAGTGATGTACAGGTTTACAAGTTTTCAGGTTTTACAAGTTTCCTTTCATGGCCTTAAAATTTTTATGATTTCTGCAATAGCTGTTCCATGCAGATGCTTTACCCTTTTATGAATTATTTTAAACTAAAGTCCCACATATTTACAACCTTTTCCTTGTATATTGTACAGAAAACCCTGAATAACCACCACAAACCGCCCCCCCCACCACCCCCCAACTGAATTGAAAAACCATAAATCTATTAACCTCCTCGATATCTTACCTTATATTTTCAGTATTGCCTCTTCCTTGCATTTCACAGGAAGGTGAATATGAGGGCTGGGTTACCTTTACCAGATGCTGTTTTACAGCCTTCCATCAAGGTTTCTGCTTTCTCATTAAATTAACTATCCTACCCTTTCAAAAAGCAAAGCTTTCTGCCTTTCCAGTTTCCAAAAGGGCAAGCCCCAGTGAGTGAAGCGAAGGGATGGAGAAAATGGCATCTTTCCTCCAGAAATGTAGAAGAGAACACGAAGGTGTGGCTGTATGTAGAGAGATGATCTGAGCATGATGTTACTCAGCATCACGCCCGGCTCTTTGGATGTAGAAAGTCCCCAACAGGAACTTTGTGTCCTGCTCCTGGTCCCTGTGTTGGGAAATGATGTAGGTCTACTGAAGCCAACAATATTGCATGGATTTATACTCCCAGCACATCTTCTTCAACCCTTGTTATTAGAAAAAAACCCACAATCATCTATTCAGAAGCTCTGAGCCCCGAAACCTGCATCTTTTATACTATCTATAGTCACGCAAGACTGGGGGGTTTCCCCTCCTAAAATGAAGGCACAGAGGGGTTGCAGCATAAATCCATTAGTGGTGTAAGTACTAAAGATAGGTTTTATAAACATAAATTAGAGAAAAGCTTTGGCACAAGAATGAGTGTGAATTAATGGCATGTCAATAAAACTAGAGGAAATCTTCGAGTCACCAAATCATTGAGTTTCTGGAAAAGCCTCTCCTGGAAAATGGAGGAAAGCAGGGAACAGTGAAGAGCATCAAGAATGTCAATAAAGCACTTAATTAATAGGATATATGAAGTGGATCCAGGAAGAAATAGGATACAGCAGCTGGAGAGCCTCTTCTAGCCCTTAAAAAGCCTTAAAAAAACTTCAAAATGCAGTTTCCTCTGATATCAACTAGAAAATAAAACTAGCTGAAGAGGACAGGGGAATGATCAGGTAGACAATCATCTGTATTTTCAATCTGTTGCTTCTATAGGTCATAGGATTTCTGCTGCAGCTGAATTTGTACATAGGTGGAATGTTCGAGTCAACATGCATGGGAATGTGGAATGACAAGTGTTCAGAAGAGACAACATCCACGAGTGCCAAGAGAAAAACTTTCACTATTTCAGATTTTTAAAGTGTGATTTTACCTTCACCTATTATTTCCCTATCCCATATTTAAATGATCACTGAAATTAGTGCGTTCTTTAGTGTGTCCACATTTTGTTTTCTTCAGTTTTGTGTGAGATAAATGTGCTCTCACTCTTTCTACCCATCTGTGCATCTGTCAACTGTTCTTACTCCCCATGGCAGCTTGTTCTGGGGATTTTACATGGATAAACAAATGGTGTGGTTTTGTTCTTAGGTGGTCAGAGCTACTCAAAGACTGCAATCATTGCTAAATGACTCGGTCTTGAAATGGAGGAAAAAGGCACATGATTTCTCCTCAAGACAATGCAAACTTAGAGTTTTATTTCCCTACTGTCAAGAGAAAATCTGCATTTCAGTTATGCAAACACAAAAGTTAAAGTTCACCAAGGTGCCTGATGTATTTGATAAAGTGGGAATCAGTCAAAATACTGGGAAGAGTGAAAATTTTACTCCAAATCTAGCCACATATTCCAGTTCAAGGAGGTTTTAAACTAAAATGGCTTCTGTAGTGCTAAATGCACCTTATCTCCTAAAGTCCAAGTCCTAAATCTGAAATCTTAAAGTCCAAATTCAAAGCAATGCCCCTTGGCATTTTTGAGCCCAGAATCTGTCAGATACTAGTGATTTTCAGAGATTTTCAACACTCCTTGGCTTATTGGGAGCTACGCTTATCAGACCACTGACCTAGTTTCATACTGTCTTTATGAAATCTCTAACCAGACAATTAAATGCTTACTTTTATGTACTGAAATGTAGAAACCATGACCAGGCTTCTTGCATGAGTAAGGAAAACAAGGCTTCTTGTTTAAGTAAGGTTTCTTGTGTCAGTCAGGAAAATCGGATGGTGTTTATGTGCTCAGGTGGACAGACATACAAAAGTTAAGTTGGTATCCTGCTGGGTAAATAAACTGGTATCCTGCTCACCAAAGGGTGAGCTGTATAAGCTATGACCATTAAAACCAGCTAGTTTTAAATGGAGTTCATTGGACTTCGTTGGGGTTTTAACACAGAGGAGAGATTATTAGTCATGTTAAAACCATGCGCTAAAAGCTGTGAAAATATATTTGAGTAACCAGCTTACTTTAAGGATGCATTCAGTTACCACTGAATTTTGATGGCAACCCCACAGAAGCAGATGTCACAACCACAGTGGTGCAAATGACATTCTTGATGAGGCTGGCTGAGGAAATAAAGCTGTACCATACTTCAATATGTTTGTATTTTGGTGACCTAATCATCTCACATCAGGCATTTATGAAGACCATGGCTATAGCACTACCTTTGCTAAAGAAAAAATAATTTGGATGCTTAACACCATGCATGTGACATGTAACAGAAGGCAGCACCATAGCAAAGACAGATGAGAATTTTTTTTTGTTGTTGTGGTTCCTAAGCTCCCAGGAGGAATTCCAACCTAAATTTGTTTCTACAGATGTAAGAAAGGTCTAGCTCATCTTCTCATCACTTATTTTCAACCTGTTGCTTAGAAAGGCTTGAGAAACTTGTGTGTGGGACTCCTCTGTGGAAGCTTTAATCTTCAGTTTTTCTGAGGATGTGCAGGCATGAAAATGTGTATTGACAATGTGCAACTGGTAGGAGGAGAGGGAATCACCCTGTCTTATCACCCAAAGTGCTCAGCACCAACTGGACAGATACACAGGTTTGTAATTCAAAGTGATTCTAGGACTTGTAAAGAGCAAAAGATCTTACAAATATCTGAGGCTCGGAAGGTGTTGGAAGGCATCTTTATCGATGTACACGAGGTTGTTGGCTTTCTCAATTCTTCTGCAAAGAGGAAATGAAACATCAGAGAAAAATATATCAATATATTGATCTTAAAATTGTGTTTGTCCCGTGATGTAGTGGAACAATATGCTGAGATTTTCTTTTTGACAGCAGAAGATCTGGATGATTTCAGGGAGCAGCCTACCATAGACAGGCAGACCCCACCACCTTTTGATCCTGGCAGTGACCTGAGGATAAATTTTCACCTGAGCAGGTAAAGAAAGGGACAGCTAGATAAGAAGATTGAAAAGACAAAGGGAGATTTAAAATGCTCCTGTAATGCTACAAATTCTTCAGTGCTTACCTGAACCAAACTGCAAAACCTTTGATACTTGCCTATAATGAATCTTTATAATTGTCTCCTTTGCATTTAGATTGCTCATTACTTACATTTCATGTAGTTTGGGAAGGTTGGAAAACACATTTGCTTCTATGACCTCCAAGGCATCATTCTGTGAGATCTCTCTGAAAAATAATTTAGAAGTCAAGATATTTCAAGTCATGGTGAAGCAGAAACTGAAGAAGTGAAAAATTCACAAGGAGCTTCTTCTCAGATTACTGATGATTTTTAAAAACAAGGTGGATATCAGATAAGAAAAACCAGAAACACTGATGAGTACTGCTGTGGCAAGCAATAACAACAGTCAGGAACAGAGATCTGAGGCTGGAGTTTGTATCTGCAGCATCAGCCCTGCACGTCCTGCTGTCGCCATTCACTGTGCATTAGAAGTCAGGATCTATCCATCATGGGCTTCTGGACTTCTGATATTACTAATTATTGATAGAAATTTAATGAAACCTTTTAACTCAGTGAAGAAAAGAGGTGGTGAAGGTGGCTGAAAATAAAGACAGCTAAAAAGTTCCCAAGAAATATGACATAACTTCAGCAACAGGACACTGCTGTCTTGACCCAATGGAAAGTAGAGAGATTAAAATTAAGCCACCAGCAGATGTGCCCTTGTTAACTGCAGCTGGAGACCACAGAAGTGAAGAAGTCTTCCATACCTTGGAGCAAACCCTATTTGGCATGGTTTGTACACAGGTAATGCCCACTTACAGCCAGAGAACTGCAGAATATAAATGGCCAGTTTGCTGCTATCACCACACCAGAATGCATCTCCTGCTGGCCCAGAGCACTATTTCTTTGCTTCCTTAATCTGTGGGATGGCAAAGACAGGGCTTAGGCTCTGGTGAAATTTAGAACTCAGGAGTTCACCTGGTGAATCAAGTGGGCATCACTGCACTGTCCCCTGTCCCAATCCGATCACTTATCCTGGCACTGACCAGGGAGGTTGAGGTAAAGACAGCCATGCCAAAAGATTCCTCACTGCCATTTTTTTGAAATGGTGCCAAAATGTTATTTTCTCAGGCTGAGGTCAGCTGTAGGAAATAAAATTTGTAATACAGCTGTAATTCAGTGATAGTGTCATGGTCTATTGCATTTTAATGATAAGGTAGCTGCACACATCTTTGAAATGAAACCTTGGATAAATAGATTGCAAACTGGACGATACTTGTTCCTGGATATCTTGTTCTTTTGAAATTATGATGGTTGCAAATAGATTCAAATAGGCCTGAGGTAAAACATGAAATTGTAATGTCAGGTGCAAAGTCAAAAAATAATCACAAAAATTAATCAGAGAAATATAAATGTATTCCACTCTCATCTAAGTAACAGATTACCTGTCCATTTAAGGCAAACAAAAGCGTTGCAAAAGGAGATAGGTTTTTCAGCTGAACTTTTTGGTTTAAAAAAAATGGCTTAGTGATTTAGTATTTTTTAGTTTAAGAAGAAGTGTCCCCTCCTGTTTCCTCAAGTTTTTTTATGGAAGAAATCCAGCTCTGCTGTGCTCCAGGAGCTCTAAACTGGCTGGAGAATAAGAAAATGAAAGTACATGAGGACTGACAATAGGTGCTTGGCAGGGTGCATTGAGGACTGGGTTTGTTTAGCAGTGCTGAACCACCAGCTCACATGTGAGTGTGTTCCTCTTTATTACTTAATTTTCAGCAGCAACAATTTGTTTCAACTGAGACAGGGATTCCTGTATCTCACACGCCATGTGAGATACACAGCCATTGCAAGGGATGCTTCAGAGGCATTTTATCATCTTCCTGCTTTATTTAAAAATAATTACAAGATATGAGTAGAAATATCATGAAGAATGGAATGGAATGGAATGGAATGGAATGGAATGGAATGGAATAGAATAGAATAGAATAGAATAGAATAGAATAGAATAGAATAGAATAGAATAGAATAGAATAGAATAGAATAAGCAAACACTCCCTATCAGGTATTTATATGGCAGTATAAAATGCACTTGTCTAACTACAGTCTCGAAGATTTAACAACATGGGAGGTGTCTCAGACTTCTAAGGTTTGTTTGGTTTTCCTTGTGCTCTTTTTGGGTGGTCAGGTGTATATTTGTCATTCCCCACAATCTGAAAATCAGCTGTCTAGAAAAAAGAAAATCTTCAGAAAAAGCAGCATGTTGAATGCCAACAAATACATTTTGACAGAAGACACTACATGCCACTAAGAACTTCAGGGGAAAAGTGTTGCAGATGTGTTGGCCTTATACAGGGAAAAAAGGGTTATTAAGAAACCATAATACAGTTGTGACCTCACCCAGCAGATAGTGCTGCTGAGGGTAATAATTTTTTATGATCCAATCTGCTATCAAACTTTGGAACAACTTGGATGACACAGCTTTTTAAATGGATTGCTTAAAAATGAATGTTTCTGCATCAGAAGAGTGTTTTGGCTTCCTAAGAGTGTGGTAGGTTATTTGCTTTGTTTTGATTCAAGAAATGGAAGATACAGATCTGATTAAGGTAGGGCACAAGCAGGCCATGGCACTCTGGAAGGCTTGGAGAATGCATGGTGAAGGAAAGGAATGAAGAGAGGTAGGAAGATAGGAATCTCCAAACTGTTTTTGCAAGATTAGGTTTTTAAAATAGTAAGTTTTTTAGAGATTCTGTTTTAAACAAAGTTAAATAACACCTGTGTGAGGGGCTTTCAGAGACGTGGGAAATGACTTGGCTTTCATTCTAACTTTCCCATTCACAGGTACAAAGGCGACAGTCTTTTTTTTTTTTTTTAACAGGTAATGAAAATATGGACATATATAAATATGTCCATTTAAAATGACTATTTTTTTTTGTTTTCCAGCTGAAGCAAACCTGTTTTGCAGCTGCTGAGATTATGAACATCTCAAGATCAGTAAAAGGAACAGAAGAGAAAATTGTCAGTGGCAGAAGGCAGTAACCCTTCTGGTGCTGGGCTGCATCTCTGTGTTCAGGGGATTGCAGTGGTGAGGGAAAAGACCCTTTGTCCCTTGCAATGGACTGTATCCTCTGCTACACTCTCTCCAGGAAATCTTGTTGGTGATGACCTTACTCACCATTGTTCTTTGCAGATGAATCCCAGTTTTGGGCTGCACATAACCTGACAGGGCTGTCGTTCAGGTAAGAAGGATAAATAAAATAAAACCATTCTGTTTAGGAGATCAGTCGCACACTGTGAAAAATAGGCAGCACCAATCTGGGGTTTGGTTCCTTAATTTGTGTGAACTATTTATTCATATCTAGCAAATAGTGCACTCCTGCTCCTGGAAATCCCAAACCACACTGTCTTGGATACAAGTATCCATGACATTAAAAGTGCAAACCACTGCTGTTCACATCAAACAACCAACTCAGCAGACTCAGATCCTCTGTAGAGGAGAGCAAATAATACCTGAGGCAGCAGCTACAAAGAGAAAAAAGGGATTGCTGGCTAGTGTTTGTGCAAGTGATTTGTCTTACAGTATAAATACACACAAACAGATGATTGCTCATAATGCAGATCTGATTATATGTCATCAAGAGAGAAGATGGGGCTGTTATTACACTGTTTGTTTGGAATGAATGGCACTATTTGTGCTGCTGGTAGCTATGGCAGGAAACCCAGCCGGCAATCGCAGCATCACTTCTGAAACAGACAAGCCCTGGAATAGATGGTGTGCAAAACAATCAGGGGCAATTTCTTAAAAAAACCCCAAATATCCCAACCACCCGGTGGTTGCAAAGTGCTTAGGCATCTGCCTGAGCTTAGTTTTCACTGCATGCAGAGTTGTACTGAAATCAACAGTGATCCTTGAAAGCATAAATTGTTTACACAAATACAGCCTAAAAGATTTAAAAGCATTCAGTAAACGCATTTTCCAAAGGCACAGAGGACAACTGTTTTTATTTTTCTGCAAAGAGAATGTAAGACTCTAGGATGTGACATCACATGACTAAGGGATTTCCTCTAATTTACCACTAAAGTAGCAAACTGGAATCATTATTACCCATTCCCCAGCAACAGAGTGCAGTGTATCATTCCCATGTGTGACAGTCAGAGAATGTGTTAGAAGAGAGAGAGTTGGAAAATCATTCAATCTGCCTGCAAAACTGCCCTTAGGCAAGACCAGGGGTACAACTCCATGGCATCTGTGGCAGAGCCCAGTATGATCCATAGGAAGGATTCCTCTTCAAACCAGCTGCACTCAGAGTGCAACCCATAAAAATCAAGATACATTGGAATGGCCTTTTAAACAATTCTGTTAGCAAGGGAGTTAGAGTTCATAGCAGTTTCTTTGTAAGCCACTAAAGGAAAAGTCTCTTAGAGTAACCAAAGTCTTACAGAAAAACAAGACTGTATTAAACTCATAAACTAATTATCTTGGGGCCAAGTGGTCTCATATTTCAAAATAACAAAAGAATAATAGACTGGAAGTTTATGTCTTTTATGATAGGAATTCCTTTCAGGATCAGAGTGGAGCACACAAAGATAGGGCATAGGGTAATTTCTTCTGCTTGGAAATATGATTGTTTAAAAAAAATGTGTGTTTGTGCATGTGTGCCTACATACAGATAGAGAAGGTTAGCAGAGAACAGTAAGTGGTAAGTTGTGCCAAAAGAAGAGCAGAGCATACTGGAGGCACAACAGCTTAGGCCAGCATTAGCCCCTTACATGATGTCCAGGGATGTGTGATTTCAAGCATGAAGACCTTATAATTCCAGCACTAGGAATGACAGCAGAGGGAAACTCCTGCCCACTTGGTGAGCTTGGCTGTCTGATGGCCACAGTAAATTTGGGATTTATGGATTTCTGCATTTCTTCTCCCTGTGGTGGACTAGCAGAGGGGACTGCCCTGTCTGTCAAGGCTTCTCTGGTCCATGCTTCGCGTGTGCACCTTGCCCACAGATGTGGCACATGTGAAGAAGGGATTTCCTCCCTTTCCAAGGACACAGTCCTGCTCTGTGGTCCTGGTTGTGACTCCATCCCTGTAAACTCCTACAGCCTTCCTTAAATTCCCTTCCAGAGCAGGTATGTACACAGACTATGCACTTGATCTGTTCACCTTGTATTTCCTGTGATACATTATAATTGGGTCTTTATTGGCTATAATCCTTTGCCTTTGATGTAGTTCTTTTGTGGCATAGCTATCCTGTGGATTCCCATGAATGCTTTTCTAACACTCTATAGGTACCTGCAATCAGCAGTCATGCTGGAGGTTTAAGGTACTGATTCCCAGAGTAGGTGGCCTTATTGTGCTCTCTGTACTGCTACAAATCAACAGCATCATGTTCATTTAAGGGAAAAGAGAAGGGGGAAAAGGCCAGCAATGCTTATTTTCCCCCTTTTCTATAAATATAAATACTCTTTAGAGCAATTTTCCAGGTCAGTTTTACTCAGTGGTTTGACTGATGTCACAATTTGTGTCAAGCTTCAGAAGTAAATGTGGTGTTGCCCAGGCAATCCTGCCCAGCATTCACTGGGTGAGCCCCCATGGGACCAGCCTGGGACGTGTCTGAACTGAAAAATTAAACACCTGGCTACCTCTGTCTCTCTGTCATGGATGGAGTGGCTCTTATTTCTTCAGTCTGATCAGAAACAAGCCTGTCTAAAATCTATTTTTGAAAACTTCCCTCTAAAGTGACAGGAAAATGCTACTACATTGATTTTAACAGGTTACAAAAGAAAAGCCATTTTTCTTAAAAATATTAGAGACTTTTGACCTTTAAAAAATAGATAGTTGACACTTTATCCTGTCACTTTTCCTTGTGAACATGAAAAACTTGTCTCCCTACCATGATTTATTGAACACCAGGGAGTTACAGGGTAATATCTTTTAGCAGATATTGATGTTTCAGAAATGAAATCAGGGACTGACTCTTCTCATCATCTCTCTGCTTTGCTGAAGTAAGTACTGGCCTTACTAATTATGTGGAAAACCTATTTAACCAACTGAACACTACTAGCAACTCCACAGTTAGGGCCAGATAGTGTATGCATCAGTCTTTCAGGGAGATTATCTGGAGGTGTCAATGCTGTGCCTTCCTGTCTTCTCCAAAGGGCATGAAACTATGTTCTCAGATAAATTCCTGCAGGCATGGGAAAAAAAAAATTGCAAATTTCTGCACAGCAGACAGAAGCAAAGGGGATTTTATTTCTAACGGTGCTTTATCCAGATGAAAGTCTGGGGAGAGTTTGGTTGCATCAAATTAATTGTCCATGTAACGGTTTTAAATTGGTCTCCCTAATCTGAAAAAGCACATGATTAGTCTGCAGAATTGGGACTGATAACAACCAGATCCATGAGACGAAGCTGCATCATTATAGGGATTGATTTTATAATCAGTACAGTTTGGGGGGACAGATATCGCCTCATACTCCAGCACTAGGGGAATGTATTCTACTCCTTTTAGTTTATTGCCAGAAATGCTGAAAACACATGGAATTTTGTAGGGTCAAACAAGAAAAAGGATCTTTGGAGGAAATGGCAGCTTTCCACAGAAATCCAGCCCCACACAGGCAGCCCAGGGAGATGAGGCTTAGAACTCAGTGCCCTGGGACAGACATATCTGCTGCCCCGGGCTTCAGGTAATACTACATTTTATCTTTGACTATGAAAGCTTGCAGGGAAGACAGAAAAATGTGTGTAAAATAGAAACACCCAGTCAGTCAATGGCATTTTTTCCCCTCAGGCATGATGGGCTCCAGAGGATGGTGGCAGAAAAAGAAAGGTGTTCAGCTGAGGAAGGGAACTTCTCTTTCAGAGATGCTGATATTCCTAAACTGTAACTCCTTCCATGGAAATGGGCAAGCAGCATTTATTGCCACTTTTCTTGTATTACTCCTCTCTTGGCTTTAGTAGCCAGCTAATAATGAATAGTTTATTAAGATGACCTGGGCAGACAAAGAAATTATATTTGAGACAATCATTCAGGAGAGTAGCTGAATGAGGAACCTTGAAAAATAATTTCTGAGAAAAATCGATAGGCAGACTGTCTTGGACTGGGAGAACATGTGGCTTCCACATCCCAAAGTCTAGTGACAGCCTTTCTAAACAGATCATCCTGAAGCAGATGCTCCCAGATACTTTAGAAGACAGTTTTGAAATGCTTTAAGGAAGCACACATTCATGAGAGGCCTCTGGAGGACAGCTCATTACTAATTCAAATACATTGTAGAGACAGAAATATCCAGAATAACAAGTACCTCAGATAGGCACAATTGAACATTTTAGCTAAGATAGGAAATTCTAAAAGAATCATTCTTACTCCTCAATTTTTGCATTAAAAATCCTCCCAGAACACTGAGTATTATTCACCAGAGCAAATAATATAGTACATACACCCACTTCAGTGAAAAAAAATCTCCATGACTTGACCCATCATAATAAAAATATTAGCATTGCCTAATGTTAAGCCCAATTATGAATATAGACATGATACAACAGCTGCCAGCACCATGCACTACATCTTTCAAATGTTCTCCTGAAAGGATTTAGGTTTCTCTTATTCAATGTTGAATTCTCCCTGTGAAATATTCTTTTCCAGCACAGAGATTTCCTTGTCTCCTCTTTTCTATTTGCATTAATTCTTCCCTTCCATAAAAGCTACTTACTATCCTTATGTTTTATGTCTAACTGAAGCCTTGACCCTACAAACTCTTATCCTTGAGCTTTGGCACCAGGCTCAGCTAAGATGGTACTGCATAAATGTTTGTGTGATTACATATAGCCTAACCAGGGAAAAGAATATTCTTTTATCCTTCCAAAGTTAAATCCAAACCTCTGCCTTGCTACAGACTGCCAGAGAAAAAACACGCACCACCAAGAAGCTACTAAATCAAAAGCTTTACAAAACATTGTGCAACGAGACTTATTAATCAAATTATGATACCATCATGAGCAGAAAAAATTACTGTTAACCCCAAATCTGCAGGTCCTATATTGGAGGATGCAGATACGACATGCAAACGTGGGAATTGCACACAGTCCCTAATGCTTTTGCCAAGTGGCAGCAAAGAGGAGCCTGAATCAAAATACCTAGAGTCTTATTTTACAGATAACTGAACAGATGTCCACTATGAAACCTTGGAAAATCAGATGCTTTCACCTGAGTTATAATCCTTATCAGCAAACACAGATAAGAAAGCCTTAATAGGGGGAAGGGAAGATGTCATAAAACTTGGGCCAAAATTCACTATAATAACATGTTTCTGTGTTTGTGTGTGTATGTATGTATACACACAACATTCCAATAAAAGCAATAAAAATAATAAACCCATGGCCACAGGATGGTTTTCTTACTCACTGAAAGCAGGCAGCAGCTGCCTCTCTGCACATCTCACCCCATTTACAAGGAGGCTGCTGCCACCACTGCTCTGTAGCCCACTCTGGAGAAGCACTGAACAAACAGTGATTTTCTGCTCTTGTGGGGCTTTCAGAAGGAATCCAAAATTCACAAGGCTGGACACAGCCCTTTGATGGAGAGCCCTCAGAAAGAACCATTCCACAGGAATGAGGCAAAACCCTTGAGAACCCAGAGGCAATTCTCAGCCACATGGGAACAACCTATTCCTCCTGTGGCAGAGTACTTTGATCTACCTGGGAACCCTTCTCCCCACTGTCCTGGTCATATATAATGAAGCATAGAAGGAAGTTTGACCTAGACATGATGCAAAAAGCCTTATTGGAATTAGGTCTTCCTTCTTCATCAAGAGAAAAGAGGAATCTTCCTCCCTAGCCATAGCACTGAAGAAGGAGGCTGGAAAAGAAATGTGGTTTGAATTAAAAAAAAAAAATAAATCATGTTTTCCTTAGAAGTTGCTGTGTCTATTCCTTTGCTGAACAGTATTTAATATATTTATGATATTTTTTCTGTCTGACTTCCTGTATTGATGTAAATAAAATGGAACTTACAGTGTTTTCACAGCATGCAAGCCTGGCAAAGCCTTTTTGTATTTCCAGTAAAACTCTTTGAGAAAATACTACTGATAAGAGGGAAAAAAACAATTCCTCAAGAGATCCCCCCCAAAAATTACAATTTGGAAAAGTCATGCGGATGAAACACATTAAAAAAAAAAAAAAGAAAATTAAATCCATCATTTCTGATAAATATCATTCCTTTAGTTGAGACTGAAGAAGATTTCAGACTCTGCAGCAGAAGGAATGAAATCCATTGGTTTTAATAGTGGATCTGTATTTACATTAACGTTCTACATTTTAGAGGAGTGCAAATTTTCCTGCAATTTTGAATAAGTGTTTTCTCTAAAAAACACACAGCTCAATACACAGAACACAGAAGTACATAAACTTAAAGGCAATCCTGTGACAGCAAATTAGCTCAGATTTAAAGGAATGCTTTTTGCATATTAAATACTGAATTAAAACAAAAAGAAAAATGATATACTGTTTTTTTTTCCCTCCACCAGATGGGAAAAAAGCATGCATTTTGAATTATTTTAATAGCAAAATGAAGATACAAATATTACATAAGATTATGGAACATGATCAGAATTCCCTCTGAAAGATGCTTTGTCTTGAAATTACTGAAATTTGGACCAGATCCCTGGAAAGAAGGGCATTTTTCAAACATGCAGAAAGATACAGCAAACAGAAAGCAACCAGCAGCTCCTGCACACACCACATTCTTCTACACAGAGATAATAGGGTTGCATTGTACTCTTTCCATCAGTTCCAAGATGGCTCTGCAGTGTGGCTATGGCCAAGAGATTCCCCAAATTAATCTCTTGTGCTCCATCTGAATGCCTTTGGTGAGGACAGATTATGCAGCATCCTAAATACATAGGGTTTTAATTTTTGTCTTTGCCCTGGGTGTTGAATTACTGAAATCATGCAATTGGTACTTCAAAGTAACAGGGTCAGGACAGTGGCACCTATTTAACTTCAGGACTACACAAAGCCCCGCATCAGATATTTCAGATTTAGTTGATCCTAATGAATTCAAACATAGTTGTATATTGTGATTTTTTTTAGGTGTGGTTTTTTGTGTATGTGATTATTTGTTGTTGTTTTTTTTTTCAAATGGCACTGACTTCTAATCAATTTTATAACTCATTTTCAGTTAAATGAATGAACCTCTGTGAACATGCAAGTCCCAAGAAGCCACACAGAGAATATTTATCTATGAGGCCAGTTAAAAGAGATTAATGCTACAAAATGACTCCACTTCTGCTCACTTTTTTCTCTGTGTGCTGCTAAAGTCAATTTAAGGACATTCATGCACTGAAGACTGAGAGGGGCAGAGAAACTCCCCTGGAGTTCAAGTCATGACCTGAACTCAGGACACCACTCTCTCCCATCTAGACCTGTGACCCTCCTAGATACATTTTGCCTCATGATTCAAAGAGCCCAGAAGGGTAGCACCAGGATGCATGCTCGTGTATCCTCCTCCTTAAGGATGTGCAGATGAAGACCTGTTAGGAGAGCTCAGCTTTGTCAGTGACATGATTACTTAGGAAGGTGCCAAAGGAAAAGAAGGAAGGGCCCCATTAAACAGGGAGAATGCACTTGATTTTCTTTTAGGTCACATTTAGTTAAAAGTGAGGTAAAAAGACTTTATTGATGTGGATGGCAAAATCTTCCATTTATCCACAGATGAGGCACAGCACAGCCAAAGCAATCAAACCTTTCCACACTGCCTCACAAAGGCGTGTGGACACCCACTGAGACCCCATTTCAAAGTCTGGCCAAAAGAGGCTGCTGCTGCTGACAACCAGCTGTGGCAGCCTTAGGTTGTAATGAATCACCATCTCCTGAGGGCACAGGCTGACATCACCCTCTCATGGTATGCCAGCCATTAGCCTACCCATGTGAAAATAAAACATTCATCACACACATGTGGACTGGATATGAACAAATGACCCAGAAATCTGGGGGGTTCCAAGTCCTATTACCCTCTGCCTGAGCCATTCTCCTGTCACATGAAACTTGTTGTGACATATTTTGTGTGGGCTGCCAGGTGGAGAACAACCCAAAGATTACTTTGTCATTTAGTACTAAAATTATGTGTAACTCCTTCACCATACAAATAAAAGAAAAAAACTACCACAAAAGAAGAAAATGTGGTAGCAAGGGAAAAATTTCCTTGTTGCATATTAGGTCCTAATTTGAATTCCAGCATATATCTGAATGAATTATATTTTTTAATTTGTTTAACTATGCTAATAGTCACCATGCACTAGTGGTTTTAGCAGTATTTTCCCTTTATATGTATGACTCAAGAATTGCCACAGCAACTTGCTTCCTAATTAGCCTTCAGTTACTAACAATCAATACGATTAGACAAGGTCAGTGCTGGAGTAAAAGCTGGAGTAAGCTCTACAGATTTTAAAAAAGGCTACTGAGAGTGAATAACAGCAAGAAGAGGAAAAGAGGCCTCTTGGATGGTCCTCCTGAGAGAAAGGTGGTCTTCCCCAAAGAATGATTATTGCTCTGCCATTACTCACTTTCTTGTGAACCAAAGGAGTCGTGGCAAATGAGAGCTTTGCCCCTTGAGTGCAGAGAGCTTTCAGCCTGCCAACAGGTTCACAAAATACGGTGAATAGAAGCATACTTACATGTGCAGATAAAAAGATACCTTCCTGTCACATTGCTGAGACTGATGTTGACTGCACACCACCAGAATCAAGAACAAATATGTCCTAAATTTTTATCAATAAGAAATCTATCTCCCTGTGTGGGAAAGGTGTCTGGAACCTGGAGGCTGTCCAGTTCACAGGAAGGTGCTGCCTTAGAGTTAAGCCTGTGCAGTGCTTAGCTGAAATCCCCATTTGGAGGCCCTCCCTCTGGAGACCTGAGTGATTGCCCACTGCTGACACAATTCCCCCTCATTTTTACAGCCTGTTTCAGTTGTTAACATGTTATCTGTTACCCTGAAAGCACAGTGCCTGGCAGCACAGTAGGATGGAAATATAATGTGCTATTCAGAGCTACTCTGGGTCCTAGGAATACAAAACAGGATCCTTGATACTGACAGATGAAGGCTCGTGCAAAGCCACTTGTTAGTATGTTTAGGTCTGCTACCAAGAAACACAGGCAAAACCAAGCTTATTTAAAAAAAAAAAACCAGTTTGTGTTGTCAATTATGCCTGGGCACATGGCTGTTGCAGATGAACTGAAATCCATTTACTTTCCTCTATAGAAATTCATTGCCTCTTGGCTCTGTCCTCTGTTCCTCCCTGGAGGTTACTCCTCTGCTGAAAATGTGCCTCCAGCCTCAGCTCATAGCACTGGGCACCCCAACAGAGGGTCAGGATCAGAGAATGGAGGAGCCAGGATGTGGCACATGGTGAAAAGGCAATGACAAAAGAGTCTGGACACTGCCATGTGGGGGCACTTCAAGTCATGGGTTTTGAGGCAATGTGTCTTGACCTCCCCCTGCACAGGATGTCTCAAAGAAGGATAAAAGGGTTTTAAGCTCAAAAAAGGGCAGTTTTGATTAGAATATCAACAGGGATAATTAACTTTAAAGCAGAAAAATCTTACAGGATATTGGAAGAGAACTGGGAAGATTTTATATCCTCCCTACCCTGATCCCAGTGCCTTTGGAGGTTTGGAGTTCATAGAATCATAGAATAATACAGGTCGGAAGGGACTTCTCAAGGTCATGCAGTCGACCTTCCCAGAGGGACACCTACCAAACCAGGTTGTTCAGAGACCAGAATAACCTGAGCTTGAATGTTGCCAGGGATGGCTCATCCACCACCTCTCTGGGGAACACATTCCAGTCGTTCAGCACCAAACAGTAAAAAGCTTCTTCCTTATATGTAATTGAAATCAACCCTGCTGAAAAGTTTGTCCTCCTCTTTTGTGGAGTCCATCTCTAAACAAGTGGCCAAGTTCCTCAGTGGCTTGTTCCTAGTGGCAGTAAGCTCTGCTCAGACCTCCTGTAAGTTCTGTCCATCACCCCTGGGGCTTCTCCCTGCTCTCCAGGGCAGACCTTGAGTGACACACATCCATCTCTGGCCTCCAACTCTCCTACCACCTGCAGCCCCTCAAAGGTGCAAAGTCTCTTTATCCCACAAAGGCAATACCCCTTCATCCAGGGAGCTCTGTTGCTGCCAGTTCTCCTAAAGAGCCTCATCTAATTGAAAACAGAAATAATAAATAAGCACATTCTTTTTGCGGCACCGTGCTCACCCCTTCTCACAGCACAGACGGGAAAAGAATAAATCTTAAAAATCCAGCACAAGAAGCCTTAAAAATGTGGGGAATAAAGATGAAAAGCAGATCACGATAAAAACCTCATTCCGAATAAAAGATAAGATTGACAAAGGGATTAGACATGTCTAATGAGCACCTTCACTTCATAATTACACTAGAAAGGATAAACATTTCCAGATAAAGATGTAAATCTTTGTGCTCTTGAGCAGAAAAGCAAGATAGAAGTAAACAATACTTCCAAATAACAAAAACTGGTTTAATTCTGTCCCCACATGAAACTCTGCGTTATTTCTGCTTTTAGTAGAGAAACTTCTAAGCATAAGACAAAATGGAGACACCATCCCTGGCGTTTCTGCTGAGAAACCCCCTATTTATTATGTGCATTTATTCTCCAGGGAACGAAGCACCCTATGAAGTGGACAAAATATATTCTCCACATAGTGGATGAACTATCCTATAGCTGTTCCAGAAATGTTCTCTTGGATGTCCTCCTTCAGAAAGTGACACCAACAGCTCTCAGAGGTGAGGTTCTGAACGGGGAAACTCAAAAGCCTGTCCCTGTTCCCAGCTCCCAGTCTTCTGGTGACTAGCCTGGAAAACTTACAGACATCAAGCGTTCTCCAGCTTTCTGCATTTCTCTCACAACCGTTTCTAATTTCCATCTGTGGTATTGGCTCCCCAAGCATTCAAAATACTTTCTGGCTTACTATCTGTCTACCATTCTAAATCCTAGCAATTTAAATGTTTCCCAGACTACTCTCTATGTGTATGCCAGCATGCATGTATGTATTTAAGTATATAAGTATATATATTCTGCCAGGTGGTGAGTGGTTTAGTCACAAAGGTACACCACTCTTACTTATTTTTAAACAATCACATACATATATGGAAGTCGTCATCCAAACCATGTTCCTGCTCTAGAAATCAAAACAAATATTCACAGTGTTTTGTGAGAAAATTGTTCTTGGCTTGGTCACAAAACAAACAATGGGCAAAATGAATCTCTGGTTTTACACCTGGGATGAATTAGGGCCAGCAGAGCCTTTGATAGAAAAATCAAAATGCAGCTCACTAATAATGATAAAATGCTCAGTTGCCTCTCCACTGAGCAAAGGAGCCATCAAACTAATGATTAAATCCACATCAATCATTTGGCATAATAAAAATAAAGGCTGTGCAATATAATGTTGTCAGAGAATCAACATCTCCTGCTTAGAAAATAAATGTCTCGACTTCATCTCAACATTTGTTTTCCATAAATGCTGAGGGTTATATCAGCATTTGTATAGAATGGGAAACACTCCTTCATTGTAACATGTCAATTCCACTAGCATTATTCCTAAAATAAACAAAAAAGCTGGATAAAATTAATATGGGAAAGTGTTCCTGAAATCCTCCTGAAATTGAATTGCCATTTCCAATCTGGTGCCAGACTTCTTTCTACTAACAATATTTAGTAGTGGCAACAATAAATATTGAGGCGAATCCCATTTAGAGCAAATTGGGCACAATTTCAAGGAGGTCACACCTTTTGCTTTCATTTGCTGGTACAGTTACAATACACTCAGTAGGATTAACAGAAAAAAAATCCTATTAAAAATTTTGTTGAAGTTAGAAAATATCTTTTTTCTTTTTTTCTTAAAAAACCTTAGTTTTGTATTTACAGTTCTGTTTTCAAGTCAGTACATTTTAATTCTGAAATCTATTGAGAAATTTGGGAATTAATATGTAAGTAACACACAAAAGGGAACATTTTTTGCAAATTATTTGGGGATATTAGAATTAATACACTGATTTTATCAAGAAAAATATAATTATTTAATTCAGGACAGTATTCGGACACATCACATGAGAAAAACCATATATTTTGCCATGTATGAGTCACAAATTATATTTGAAGATGTAAAATGTAAATAGAACCAGCAATTCTGAGTTCTTAGTTCCATGGTATATACAAATAAATTTAATAAATATACCACACAGTCACCTTAAGGATTATTTTATGTTAATTAGTAAATATGTATTTTTATATTTACAAAGTCACTTAGATGGCCATTCATTCTACTTTGAAAGCACATGAATCTCATAATAAAATACAACTTGAAATTCCCTTTATTTCCAAATAGAGTGAATCTTCTGGAGGAAAGAGGTGAAAACTGAAGAAGTGACAGATTTTTGGGAAAAATTTTTTGATTTTGCCAACATCCATCCTACCCTCTTGGAACAAAAAACTCACCCAAAAGCACCTGAGATAAATGTCAAAAAGCTGGCCAGGAAGCAGACATAGCAGCCTCCTCAGCATGCAGTCACCATACCCAAGGGAGAGAAGAAGAAAGATTATGGGATTAATTCTGCACCACAGGATGACCATCAATTCTGAGGCTCCTCGCTAGGTTTGCCAGTCACAAAAATCAGCTTCATGCCTCTAATGCAAGGACTCGGGCTGGGGCTGCCTTGCAATGCTTAATGATCCAGAGGGAGGAAATATCTCCGTGTGATGCGGAACCTCCCGCCCCTCTGGCACAGCCTCTTCCTCTAGTGGCGGCAGGGGAGGCCCAGCACACTAGGAGCAGGATAAGCAAACTGAGAAATAATCTTAATAATTGAGAAAAAAAATCTTGATAATTCACAATTCACAACATTTTTAATTACAGAGGTGGCGCGCTTTTTTTGTGTTTTGTGGTTTTTTGGTTTTTTNTGTTTTTTTTTTTTTTTTTTTTTTTTTTTTTTTTTTTTTTTAATTGTGTTTTTTTTGTGGTTTTTTTGACTTCTGGGCTGAGACCTTCTTTAAGAACTGTGCATTTCACCCTCAAATCTCATTTTGGATGAATGAGGCTCCATGAGAACCTACACTTGTATATGCAGAAAGGCTGTCTTAATTTAGCATACACTTAGTTTTATTTGTTTTGGTAGCATGGAGGAAGGCAGAAGAACGCTGGATCAAAGTTTCCTCTTAAAACAGAGTGGGAACTCACACAAGCATTTGCCCACGTTTCATGTTTTATGAATTCAGGTAATCTGAACAGTGTGCCACTGGGGAGAGGCATTAAAGCATTTAGCATACATTCAGACAAGTTGGTTCTCGCTTTTTTTTCCTCTCCCTCTGTCTAGACAGCTGTAAAACAGGGACCTGAAATGATGTGCAAGATGATTCTCCCATTAAATACTTCAGTCTTTAATGCTGGCTTCACACCAATGCAGTTAACAAATAAAGATTCTGTTAGCAGTTCATTACCACAAAGCTCATTCTTGCTCAACAAAAGCAAGTAATGACAAAATTTATTTTCTTTCTAAATTTATTTTATCAAAGAAAGCAAGCATCAAGATACTAAATCACATAGAAAAAAAAATGAAATATTTCTTTCTTGTGCTCTGATGTGTTTCAATTAAAATATGCAAATATTATCGTGTTTTTCTGGGACTTTTTGAATAGAAAATTTAGAAAATGTTGATATGGGCACTATTAATTGATTTTACATTTCTTAGCTTCTTCTAAGGGTTTTTTACTTTATTTGTAATTTTGTTCCACCCAAGCAAAAGACTGAGATCAGATTATCTTGCCCTGAAATGTAGCAAAACTGTAATTAAATCTCTGCTCTTTGACACTGGCAGTGAGTAACTGACATGGATAATAAATTTCTTCTCCAGTTTTTGTAATTGTGCAAGGGATGACAACAGTAACTGCAAGTGGAAGATCTCTTCCACAGATAAGCTTTGGCAGGGAAAAGCAGAATACCAAATGATGATGCAGCAAAAGGTTTATAGATTATAATAAAGCCACCCAGTCTTTGTTCATTGCTTATTGTGTTTAGAACGCAAGGCATAGCTTCTACTGGCATGAAATAAACTGAATTTAGAATACCAGGCTTCAATATTTTCACACCAAACACAAAAGTTTGCTATCCAGGGGGTGATGTTTCCAAAGGCTGCAGGAGGGTCCCCGGAAGCAATGGCACTGCCCAGAGAAGAAGAAGAGCCTGGCAGCTCATGGCTGTACGGAGAGACAGCGGCACCCAGCATGGCTCCTCCACCAGCATGGAACACAGGACCCCTGGGAGAAGCTGCTGTGCCTTCTTGCCTTTCACATCCCATTTTTGGGAACCCATCTCAAAGGGCAGAGGGGGCAAAAGAAGACTGACAGACCCTGGTTGCTGTCGGGCTGTGAGATGCACGTCTGGCAGAGGACAAACTTTCTGACATGATTTTGCTGCTGAATCGGAGGCCTGAAGTGCTGCCAACCCCTCCACTGAGGAAAAGCTCCAACCTATTGATCACCATCAAACACAGATTGTCAGCTGGGGTGGGGGCATCTGGGACTTGCAAGTCCAGCTGCAGGAGCCAGGAAGCCTCTTGTGACTGCTCCCTGCCTGACCACCAGCCTGCTGACTTGTCCAGGGCTGCAGGGAACGCCTCACATCACAGTAACAGCCTCATTCAAACATTTATTCTTTGGGATAACAGCCTGAATTTTGAATTTCTTTGCTTATGTATGTTACTTGCCATAATGTTTTTGAACAGTAGTCCTCTGTTCCCTGAGAGAAAATGCATAGACTAATTTACATGCATTAAGTAGCATACTTATTTTCATGGCCTGCCCTTAAGACGCAGAAAGTTACACAGAAGTTCCTATAATGTAAATTAGAATTTAATATCCATAGCGTTGCACCTTGAGAATACACCCTGGAGTATTCACTACCAAAGGATGACTATTACCTTATTCAGTATGTATTTTGGTATACAGAATGGTCTGAGTACCACTTTCACCTTAGAGATGTAAATACTTTTATAAGCATGTTTATAAGCACTGTTTAGCTTATATATCACAGTAGATCCTAAAAATCCATATTTTTCTGCTTGCAGAAAAATAAATAGCAGGTTAATCCAATGATGCAGGTAGAAAGAAACTCCTGCCTAGATATAATTTCCAAATGCTTTGGCTACACTGAATCATAGCCATTTTCTCAAAATAGCTTTAATGAACTTATTTAAGCCCAGTCTTTTGCATATCTAACGAGGCAGAACACAATAGAAGAAAAACTGGAGAAGCTGTGAAATGCTGAACAGCTTTCTTGGTAGCAGAAGACACAGATTGCTCATCCTTAGGTGGTCCTGTGATTCCTGCCTCCACTCCTCCCCTCACATGTCTTTGGGCTCTACGCTGAAAAGTGTCACAGAGTCACATACAGGAGCTCAGTGAAGCTGATTTTAGGAGCACATGGGATGGGTGAGCCACTTGCTAGCCCAGGCAGCCTGATGGCTACTGCTGAAGAAGGTCTGGATGGAGAATGCAGCAATTTGCCAGGTTGTTATACCTGGCTGAAGAATGTGAAGTGTTTGCATTCTGCCAAATTCTCTAGGTGAGACTTACAATTAAGTCAAGAATTCTAGTCCTTCCCCAGCCACAGAAAGAAAGATATCCCTTGATTCAAAATTCTGTCTTCTGGTCTCTGTTATCCGCATGTAACTCCTCTGAGTTTAGATAAAACATAAAAGATAACTCAGTGTGACCAATTTGAGTCAAAGGAAAGTTGACTCACCTTTTAGCCTACAGGGGCACACAGGAGAGATTTTAGCATCAGGTTGGTTGTTGTTTATGAAATAAGCTGGTGCTTGTGTAGGTTACACAGCATTTGTCCTTAGGAACTATCACCAGATCCACAGTCTCAACAAAAGAAAACCCAGAAATCTTAAATGCACTAAGTAACTGAGTAAGTACATGATTCAGGGCTATTTTTCTCTACAGATGTGTGAGGAAGCAGTAGATAGCTGCTGTCTCCCATGGACAAAAAACTTTTGTTTCCAGGAGTGTCAGCTCTGGTGGATTCCCTCAACCCTAAAAGCTTTAGCTTTCCGTGGTCTCTAGAGCTTATTATAAGGGTTTAACTCATCAAGCTCTGTTATCCATACCATGGTTCATGCTCTTAAAATGTGCCTTTGTCATCATCTGTTAAAGAAATGCCTCCCTCCAAATTAAAAATGGGGCCAGCAATGGGGTTTTTTTCCTCTGTGACATCTAGTTCAAGAAGTACTTCATCCTCACAGCTGAATTTCCTTAGGCTGCACACAGGTTGAGTTTGAGAGCAAATGATGAACCAAAGCATTATGCTTTAGCTTAAACCCTTCAAAAAGAACAAATAACTGATGATGCATTTTCAAGGGGGTTGTGCCTCAGGGTACAACGTGAAGCCTCTTTTGCTTGCACAGGGTAACACAATCAGATCAAACTTCCTATAAATATGATGCCCAAATCAGGCCTTGTTAGATCACGATTCACAAATCTGCTTTGCCACCTTGTAGTAACAGCAGAAAACTCAGCAACAGAAAAAGAGAGACTTACTGTTGCTTCTGACTGTCTCTACTCCAAATTAAGCTCTTTTTGTGCAGTTTGAGGATGACATAGCTGGTGCAAAGCATGTCAGATTGATTTTGCTATCTATGTGCCTGCATGGGACTGCTTTCCAATTTAGTAACTGGAAGGTTAATTAGTTCTGGGAGTGTAAACAAGCTGGTTAAGCAGAAGTCCAGAAGAACTGCCATGTTCCAGTTGACTAAGACCTAGGAGTAGACTGAACATGTAGCAAAAATAACCAATCTGCTTTCCTGAACACCTATTTGCTGAATTAACATGAACCCAGAGTTATGGAGATGTCAGAAAGCTGCTGGCAACAAGATGGCAAGGCTGTTTCTCAGACCTGTGGGATTCTGAAAGAGTTTTCTGTAGCAAAATTCAAGTTGCATGTTTAGTAAGAGGAGTCTCTGATAATTAGAGCCCATAAGTTTATTTCATAACTTTAAACATTTCATTTAAGAAGAAAAGATCTTTCTCCCAGAACATACTTTAAGAAAATTGTTGTACCATAGGACAGTCTGCAGAATGGTCATTTCATATTTTGTCAGCAACTGGAGGAATTTAGATAGTTGAGAAGATAATGGCAAACTAGAAAATGGTTCAAATGGGCTCTCACTCTTTTAAAAAAAAAAAAGAAAGGCAAAAGTATAAAAATATTCCAATGACAATTTTGCCAAAAAAACAAACAAACAAAAAAAAAAACAAAACAGATGAAACCCAAAAGATTTTGTCTTGGTAACCAAAACTGGAGCTTCACCAGGGAGGTCAGATCAACACCTCCATGCCAACATTTCCAAGTCCCACTAGTTTTTCCATTATGAATCATGGTCATTAGTGTCCATTCTGGAAAGTCCTTGGACAGTCCAAATAGAAAGCAAATGACATCTTGCCTGGATACTCTGACTGAAAAGTATTTGACATTTTCTGGCAAAATACACTTATTTAAAAGTTTCAGCAGTTTGAATGTTTGGGAAGATACTAAAATGCATAGCGAAAGCAGGAAATTATCAAGGAATTATTTTTCTTTGAAAACCAGAAAATTCAAAAGCCTTCATTCACTTTGAAGGGAAACAACAGTTAGGATTCTTAGGGAGGACTCATCTCTGATTTAACCTAGAATCATAGAATCATTAAAGTTGGAAAAGAGGGATATTTCACAGGATATTCCGAGTTGGAAGGGTCCCTCAAGGATCATTGAGACCTCCAAAATCATCAAGTTCAGCCTTTAACCAAACACCACCACCATGTCAAGTAAACCTGTGATGTCTAGTTGTTTCTGGAACACCTTCAGGGGTGGTGACTCCACCACTTTCATGGGCAGCCTGTTCCAATGCCTTCAGACCCTTTCTGGAAATTCTGAAATTCGCTCTGGTCCAACCTTGACCTCCCCTGACACAGCTTGAGGCCATTTCCTCTTGTCCTATTTACCTGGGAGAAGGGGCTGGGCCCCACATGGCCACAATCTCCTTTCAGGAGATGTTCAGAGGACAACCAGTCTTTATGTTAAAGGCTGAGGCAAAGGCAGCATTAAGTGCCTCACGGTTTGCCTCATCCTTGGTGCCAACGTTTCCCCTTGGGTCTGCTAAAGGAATGAGATTTTCCCTGGCCCTTCTTTTGTCATTAATATATTTATAAAACTCCTTTTATTACCTTTCACAGCAGTGGCCAGATTGAATTCTAACTGAGCTTTTGCCTCTCTAATTTTCTCTCTACATGACCTAACCACATCCTTGTATTCTTCCTGAGTTGCTTGACCTTTCCAAAGGTCATAAACCGTATTTTTTCTCTGGGTTCCTGCAAAAGCTCCCTATTAGCCTTGGTTGGTCTTCTTCCCCGACAGCTCATCTTTCAGCGCATGGGGACACTACTTCTGTGCCTTTAAGATCTCCTTCTTGAAGTATGTCCAGCTTTCCTGAACTTCTTTGTTATTAAGGACTCTTTCCCAAAGGACTCTCTGAACCAGTGTCTTAAACAGACCAAAGTCTGCTATGCCCAAAACAGCCTCTGACCATCACATTTCCAACTTGTAATCAACTGCTTCATCCCCTGCAGATGATTCCAGAGACCACCTTTTCCCTCCAAATTCTAGGCTTTAACACCTACCCTGTTCTCAGAAACACATTTAGGAATGATGTATTAGTGATGAAAGTCAGGAGTACAGCAATGCTGGGCTGCAGAAGATACTGTTTTTCTTCAGTAACACATTCAGGAAATATTGTCACTCTTCATTTTTAGCCTACTCAGTTCTAGGGTAGCACACACATGCACTACATTGAAGTGTCTCATTTGTATACATCAGGCCATCCACATTTTACCATATGGAGGTATCACATTATTAATAGCTGTTTTCTTTAAATAGGGTACAGTTTGCTTAATCTTTCTTTCTGTGCATGATATTGCAAGAGTAAAAAGGCTTTCATACAAAGGCTGTGTTTTTATATGCAAATCTATTATTTGATTACCCACTTTTTTATCCCTACATTATCAGGAATATTTCTGATGAATGTTTTATGGGTTAGGTTTAGTATTTGTGAGCTATTTCAAATTTTATCTGTTTGCTATATCATCTGCAAATACCACAGTTTTGTTGATGTTGATTGGTCTCATTTACATATTTATCACACACTTATTTTCAAGGATGTTTTGCTATAAACTGACTGTCCCCATTTCTCCTCCATGTACTACTAGTAGATGGATGCACTTTCAAATTGAGCCCATTTCCATATATAATTTTTTGGTTAACAATAAATCGCCACTTAGAAACATCCCATTCAATGCCTTCATACTCATCTGACATATGGTTTCTGAGTGATTAAAGGTAACAGAAGCAGTTCACAATGCACTTTGCAACCCACTTCACAGTCCAAAGTGCTCAATGATTTTCCATAAGGACTGGGCTAAAATGAACCCTCACCACCTTCTTGCTAAATCCCTTATTCATGCAAGAGTACGAGGGAGAAGGGTAAAAATGATGCAGAGAAATGTCTTTTGGAGTCTTGCCATTACACACACAGTGCTGAAAAAGGTGCTGCATTTTAAGTACATTTCCCCACTCCCACTCAGACTGCTCTTGGGTGAACAGCCTGTTTGTGATCCTCTCCTGTCAGGGTGCAAGTACTGTTCTGTTTCTAAGCAAAATGTGATTTGCCCATATATGAAATATTTCAGAAAAATCATCCATGAGGCAGAATAGTTCAGGTTGGACAGTCAGGGTTATAATTTCTGGTGCTAGCAGCAGCTAAGCCATAGATTTCCTGTTGTTGAAGAGAAGTAGGAAACATGTTATTAAGGGTTTTCCCTTCTAGTGGTGGAGATGCAATACCTTCACAATAGCATACTAATGAATGTAAGATACATCTGTTCATCAAAGGTGCTCATAATTGCATCTCCGGGCTGATCACTAAAATTCACAGAAATGAGCTGCTTACACTCTTTGTGTACTAAGATTTTTTGGATCTATCACCCATAAGAAACTTCTCTCACACATCCTGCCAGCTGTTTCAGAACATACACAAAACAATCCTATTTATTCATTAGCGAAAAGTGGATTAACTGACCTATTATTAACAGGAGCTCCTTCCTCCCTAATCTTTCCACTGGTTCATTCCAAACCTCACAAAATTATCAGTTTCCTGTTATCTTCTGCTATGCAACTGTATTTATTAACTGCAATGACACTCTGTGCTCAACCAGCCCCTTGGACTGAGCACTGCCCAGTTGCTGATATGAAAATGTATTTATGACAACATTGTTCTGGAAGATGTCAATAAAAAAGCATTCCATTTTTTCTGTAAACAGAAAGATAAAACTATATGAAGCTCAGTGACAGGGACTCTATCACAAGCTGTAAAAGGAGCTGCAATCAGAAAGTGCTTCTTGGAGTAAAACAGTTGTTTCCTAGTAAATATTGACACAATACATACATTTTCTCTAGGTCAGCAAGTCCTGCGAAAGCTCCTTTGGGAATGACTCTCATCTTGGTGAGGACAAATCTCCTGAAAATAGAGAAAATGGGGTGATTATTTACTATTCACAACAGAGGGCTGTGCAGTAGCTTTGCCAGCACAGGAGAGGCCTTTCTCATAGGCACAAAGATGGCCTCTGAGCTGAAGGCTTTGGCATCTAAATACAGCTTTAACATCAAAAATTACAGCACAGCACTGGGACTCCTTGGGGGAAAAAGCATCCATTAGTAGGTGCCATTTCCTTTTTTGCTACAGGAGGAAATCAAGACTTTCAGCTTCTCTGTTTGCTGAGAGGGAACAGCATCTTTCTCATCTCAACTGCTCTTTTGAGTGTTGCTCAAGCACAGGATGAAGTGCCCTGTGGAGCCAGACTGGGATGAGGTGCTTACTCAAGGCTGTAAAGTGGTCCATCCATGCTCATGCAGGAAAACTCCTTAACCTGCTGCACAGGCAATTTAAGGAGTCAACTACTGTCTCCCATCATTGCAACTTTAATGATTTTATGGCTTCTCACAGTCTCTCTTCTAATTAGCTCATAATGTCCCACAAAATTGTGACTTTGGAATACTCGATCACATGCACCAGGACAACATTTTCATCCTTTTTAAAGGTCACAGAATAGGCTTTATGAAGAAAACTCATTTGAAATATCATGTAAGCCTTTTTGTTAACCTGGAGTCATCTCTAATTGCAATAAACAAAAAAGAACTAGAAAACTTCTGATGGAACTCAGCAAATGATACATAGGGTTTCTACTACTCCTCAGTGAAATAAGTTGTCATGTGCACTGTTTTCTTTCACACATTTAACCATTCATAAGAAGCTAGCATGAACAAATACCTGTACTAACATGACCTACTCATCACAAGATATCAGATAATATTGGTTGCATTGACAGACAGTTGTTAAAAAATGTTTTTTTCTTTAAAAAAAAAAGCAGTCAGCCATGTTACATACATGAACCCGTTACATACATACCTCACACCCTGTGATTCAGTTTCTTAGCCTATTTTTCCATGGAAATAGAAATGAATTTTTTTCTACATTACCATGGAAGTCTCTTTTTCATCGAACATATCTACCAGACCATCCCTAATTTTCGTCATCTCGGAATTGTTTTTGCATGGCTGTTTGGGATCACCTTTCAGCTCATGTGCTGTCTCATTGTAAGGTCTGCAGGAGGACAGAAATGGGAATTTAGCCTGCAATTACCTGCTGTGCAGTTCTGCAAATTTGAACATAATGCCTCATAACTAGAGGCTTACTTCCTTACCATTCACATAAAGTATTCATGCAATCCTCATCTATGTTTTATTTCAGATGATTAGCTGAGAATTTTCATGGCAGATTATCAAGTTTTAATCAAAATTTTAGGGGAAAAAACTATTATTCTGTCAGAGTACCAATGTGACAAGTTCACATTTTTTAATTGTAGGTCTTTAATAGAATCTACCCCCTCATGAGTTAATATTTACTTAAGCAGGAAAAAGTCAATGCACAATTCACCTAGTTCTAGAGATGTCATAGTGATTACACCAGGAATGCACTTGGTCCCACACTTTTTAAAAACATTGAAATTTATGGTATTCTCAGTCGTGAAAGACGATGAAGTCAATTTGGTATTTCATTATTCTTACTATCATTAATGTAAATCAGAAAGAGCTTCAACACACTGTCACACAAGAATTACAGTATTGAGATGATTATGCAAATGTTAGAAGGATAAAAGAGCTTCCAGAAGAGGCCTAACCTGGATTAGGCAATTTGTAAAACTTCACTGAAAACAGGGCTGGTGTAATGCATGCAAAGCTGTGGCTGTGCTTTCAGAGTGGATGGGTACAATGGATCTTTGCAGAACACCCAGCAGGCTTAGTGCTACAAAGCTGAACCATCAGGAAACCCTTTAACTTTGATCTGCTTTGAAATCTCTCTCAAACTCTGCTTTGTAGAAACGAACGCCTAATTTCTGAGCCCTAGAAAAAGGGCTTTGTCTGAAAAGCCATCTATCTTTTCTTTATGGCAATGTGCTAAAATGAATCCTCTCTCGACAGGCACAGGTCATCTGGACATTTGCCATTTTTAATTAAACACTGGCCTACACTGTGCTTCACCACAACAAGAAATTATGGTCTGATACAGAAAATAATGAAAAGAAGGGAACCTCCTTCATAGATGGGGTTACCAATATGAGAAAAGCCACATCTGCATAGAACTAAAAATCACACCTTGAGTTTCTTTGAAGAAGACCCTGATATCCTGTATTAATAAGGTGCCAGAATTCAGGATCCACGTGTCTAATATCCTGAAGCAGTTAAAACAGAATTGAAGTTTAATAGCTGAAATCTCATATTCCACTTAGGAAAAATTAAGGTTAATTGTTTTTAAACATCTTTGAGTGAGCTACAGAAAGTCAGACTTAAAGGCACAACTAACAGTGAAAATTAGAACCAGCTACTCGTTGAATTATCAGCTGTATAATGAATACAATCTATTATAACCAGCCAAATTCTCTACTGTCAATAAATCTCACCAATTAGTTTCCAAGAATCAATCTGTACTTAACACGAGATACTGGCTGTTCAGTACCAATTCTTTCTGAGGTACATGGAGAAAATAAATGGAAAGCATTTCCTAGGTTTTGTTTCTGGTGCTATTTTAGGGTCAAATAAATGAATACAGTCTACCTTTGCTCAAGCATGTTTCACGTCAAGAGAAGCAAGCAAAGAAAAGCTTCCTTTAAAAAACCATGTACTTAAGAGAGAGATGCAGTATTTGGTCCTAAAAGTTTGTGTTGGCACTTAGGCACCAGCAAGGAAAGCTCTGAAAGGCCTAAAAATTCAATGGAATTGAAAACCTAGAGTCAGGTGCCTAACACAAGACACGAGAAAATCCTAGAAAGGACTCCAGTGTTGGAGCCACCAAAAACTTAAGAAATGACACAGCAGGAAGAATGGAAAAAGGAAACAAGCCCCAGATGGTCACATGGTTATTCTGCATTTTGTGAAGGCAATACACATAGCTGGGAATAGAAAAATGGCAATATTGTTTTTATTTACTATGCAAAAGGATAGACTCAAGTCTGGCCCATCGCTTCAATACATGCTGTGATATCCAGGAGAGGTTTCTAAAGCCTGACTTAAATACCTGTTAGAAGTGACTCTTGAGGAATTTATTGGTAGGAACTGAATATATGTGCTTCAGTTTTACTATCACACTCATACTTTCTATATTTCTCTGGACTGCACATGCAAAATTCCCCCAGCTTTTTTCCATTTTCCATTTTTATTTGTTTTATATATCTCTTTATTCTGTCATTTTCATTTGTCTTATAAATGGGTGTGAATAAACCCCTCTATTATGAAGCTACTAAAAATGTTGTTACTTACAGTCAAATCTATCAAGACGAGGGCAGAACCACCTCCTACAGATTTGTTTATTTGTATAGGGATATCTAAACCTGATTGTTTATAACAGTGGTGCCTCAGTTATTATGAAGCCACTGACACAGATGACTTGCACTTCATACTACTATGAAAAACAAACAATACAAATGCATCTTGCTTCTGTATGGCTGGGTCCAGTATCACAGAAATATCGTAGTGACAAATTCATCTCAAAGCCTATAGAGGACATGATGCAAAGAACAGAAATAAGCAGGTACTGCTAAAATGTTCCTGAATAACCCTCTAACATTTCCAGTTATGAAGAGATTTATTGATCTTTTCTTAAAATAGAGTCTTCTTTGGCTGAAGTAGTTCAGACAGGCAGAGCATAAGACATGAAGGAAAAAAATCTTCAGAAAAATTAATGTTCTCTCATCCAGCCCCACATGACTCTAGTGATAGAAAGGAGACTGACCTCATCACGAAAGGATGGAGGACTGGATGTCATTATTCAAATATCTGATGTTCAAGGTATGGGTGATTAAAAAGACTTGTTAAATTAGAAGATATAAAAAGTGGACTTATACAAGTAATTTCTGCTAATTATCTCTGAAAAAAAGTGCAAAGGAAACCTATGGTGTGAAGCCAAAGTAACTACACTGTGTTTGTGAGGTTAGCCATTTGTGTTCAGAATGGTGTATTTTACATATTCATCAAATGAATTCTCAGACCCTGGTCCCACAAGTTTTTCTTGAATAATTACTAAGGTGCTCTTTGGCATAAATTTTCCACCGAAACTTCCTCCCACACTGCTTTGGTGTCCCCTCCTCCCAGCTCCCTTCCTTGGCAAAGGCCTACCCCCTGCCACTGGCAATAACCTTGCACAAGAAAGAACGGCACTGATTATCAGAAATTAGACTAGTTTAAGAAAAATAAAATAATTTCTGCATCATAAAGCATGGCTGAATTTAGGGCTTTCAAAACACTCTTTAAAACACATTTCTTAGATCTACTTAAGTCACACACAGTTAATCAGAAAAGTGTGTGCATTGTAGAATTATCTTCCCTGCCTCATGTAAATTGCAAATTCTCGGCGTTAAAATGAACTATATCAAGCAGATACTATAAACTTTATAACTTAAAGACCAAAGGAAAATAAAATAAAAAGCCAAAAAGATTCAGTGACCATAATGCTAAATCACCAACTTTGGTTCCAAAGAAATAAATGTGATAGGATTTTGAAGAACATTTTTACTTTAATCTCTGAGCTAATAGACTGATGCTATCACCTTCTAATCCTCTGCAGCAATGTGCATTTTGTCAAACAAAGATTTACAGTGAAATTTAATTTACTCTCTTTAATTCTTTTTGGTTATTTCTTTGTTGTTTCCTTGTTTTTTCGTCTTGCTTTGGAGATGTGCTGGAGGTTCCAGCATGAGCAACAGACGAATTTTTTGCTTTACATCAGGGGAAGACAAAATGATTCTATGTCCTATTTAATGTGCTCTTGATTAAATGCACAAATCAACAAGATCCTGCATCCTAGTGGGGTTTTTTTTCTGTTTTTGCTTGATTAGTCAATACAACAGTGAAGGACTATTTCCCTTCTTGATCTGTAAAAGAAGACAAATAGGTGCTGCAGACCACATTCCAGATGGTATAAATCAATTGATCTGTGTCACTTTGGGCCTAAACTTCTGTCCTAATTCTCACTAGAATGAATCATGAGATTCCTTAGAGCTAAATGCAATTTAATTTAAATTTGTGAAGAACATTTATAAGGCTCTAGCTCACTGAAACGGGTCCACACTGTCATATGACTTCACTGTGACTAGGGTCTGGTTCTAGTGAACATCTCACTGGGAAGGGGCTTATGTAGATATATGTGAACATTAAAGTATTTCTCCTACTCAGTTGCCTAGGTGGAAAATATCTGGAATCTATTAAGTAGGTTGTAGGTGCTTTCAGACAAAGCTCTATTTTCCCTTTCCTAACAGCAGGCAGAGAGGAGTACAAAAGTTATAAATTGGATGCTAAAACATCAAAAACAGCTTCAAAAACCATCAAGCTAAATGCAAAAAGCTTGGGTTTATTTGCTTTTAGGTTTTAAAGTCTTTAGAGTGCATTCATATCATGCTGCTAAGCTATTTTCAACACTCATGAGGCTTTAATTCAAGAATGGGAAAAGATTTGTATTAGTCACCTCAATTCCATGGGATCCTGAAGTAGGGACTTTGTAAAGCTGAATAAAGCAGGACTATGAGGAATGACACAGGCAGTGACAAAAAACATCTCCTACCATCCTGCTGTCTCATCTTTTCAGAGAGATATGGCATTATTTTTAGAGAAAACCAAAGCCAAGAGGGATATTTTTTTAATAAGGACTCTTCATGTAACTACAGAGTCATTTCAAAGAGTGGACCCTGACAGCACAGGCACACTTGAATAATGGAGGAAGAGTTTTGCAATTCATTTGTTCAACTGAGACATTATCCATGGATTTGAATGTCTGAGAGGCTCTACTTCAGACACATGTAAATGGATTTATGAGAGAAAGAGTGTAATCCCTTGCTAACACACGCAATCTGGATTGAAGCATCTGATCACTGCATATACCTAATGTGCTTAAGCCAGCTTCTCATCCCTTTTAAATGCTTGAGAAAGACATTATCTAGACAGTGCAGCTGGTTTATTCCTCATGTGGGATAATAAAAGCTGGTAAAGGTGAGTATTCCAAAGAAAATATTTTATGGAAAAGACAGAAAACATAGGGTTAATCTGAGAGGGAATGCATCCTCCTTTCAGGAAGGCTACTTGGGAACCTCGTCAGGTCTGGGAGTAATGTAAAGGGCATCTGTGAGAAAGAAAATATTTTGGTTTGTGAGCTATTGTACAGACAAAGTAAATGCAATTAGAACAGTGATTATAAAGTTATTAGTGATGTCTGTCTGCAGGTCTGAATCTAAAAGGCAATAAGTGCAGCAGCTGATGAAAAATCACTCCTTAATCTTTATCAGTGGCCTCCCATAAAAATCAATTTCCTTTTCTTTTTGGAATTAGATTAAAAGGATAATTAACAGTACTGATTGCATTCCTATTCTAAATTTAGTTAACACTTACCCAGTGTAATAATGCCCCCCAGCCACAAAAAGCTGCAGGGAAGCATTTCAAGATCACACCCCCAATGTCCTGTAGGATTTTCACTTGCAGAGCGCCCACAACACCACTGCATGGATAACAACATGCCTGTTTTCCCAGCAGAGCTGTGATGCTGCTCCCACGGGCACACTGCAAATTTGCTGTGGGATTTGTTTTTCCCCCGAGGACCTTGCTTAGGTCAGCTCATTAATTGCACCCAGCTGCCCGTAGGCAGCTAACAGCTGATAAGGAGAGATAAGGAAACAGAAAACTGTTGAGAAAAAAGGAAAACAAACAACAAAACAACCAAGCATCTAAAAGACTGTAAAAGTGGTCAAGCAATGGGCTTGTAGTGCTTACTCTCCCTCCTCCCAAAGGAGGACTTTTAGTTTTCCAAAGCCATGGCATGTTTAGTCTCAGCACTGATAGCCTTTTCATTTCTGGACAAAGCACCCACTGTCCTCAGTAGCACTGCTACATCCTCCCACTGCAGCAGATAGCTTCCTTCTGAGGTCACACGTGCACCCGGTCAAAAATAAAGCTCCAAGGTGCTTTTAAATAGCTCTGCTCAAATAGGGTGGGAGGAATCTGGATATAGAGGGGGGGAAAAAAAAAAAAGAAAA